>JABUQX010056161.1:107500-110000 GCA_015478945.1 Trachelipus rathkii | reverse complement strand
TATATGCATATATTATATATATATAAAGAGTGAGAGAGAGAAAAAGAGCAGGTTAAAAAAATTTTAAAATCTAAAGCTCACAATAAAATTTTGTTTCATAAGAGATAAAATGATACTTAAAATTTTTTTACTTTTTTATATATTTATTTAGTTGCTCATTTTTAAAACTTATGTTTGTGCCTTGTATGTATGTACGTGTGTGTGTGTGTCGTAGATGTGTGTGTGTGTCTGTGTTGTGTCTAGTGTGTGTGTGTGTGTGTCGTGTGTGTGTGTGTGTGCTGTCGCCGCTTTGATGTTTTGTGTGTGTGTGTGTGTGTGTAAGATTTCTGTTAAGAAATTGAAATCCAATAAAAATAGTGTCTTTAAAAGAGGTTCTTTAAAGGTCTTTTTAGTCATCTTTTTTTTTATCCTTCAGTTTAAGAGAATAATTCCATTAAAAAGGCTTTGATGTTATTTAATTAAACCTGTAAAACATTCAGATTTTTAATAACTGATTTATTATTATTATTATTATTATTATTATTATTATTATTATTATTATTATTATTATTATTATTATTTTAATTATTATTATTATTATTATTATTATTATCATTATTTTTTTCTCGAGATTAGCGTATTAACCGAATTATGATTTTATTATCATTATTCATTACTATCATCATTTTTTTTTTCATTTTATTATTATCATTATTATTATCATTATTATTATTATTATTATCATTATTATCATTATTATCATTATTATTATTATTATCATTATTATCATTATTATCATTATTATCATTATTATCATCATTAATGTGGAAATAAATACTCAAAGGGCGTAAGGAAAAGGGAGTAAAGGGGATAAGAAGGATCTCGGGAAAGACCTTAACCCTGCTCAGGTAGCCGAGGGTAAAAATTACCAACGCCTAGAGCAATTTTTTTGTTTTTTCCTTCTAAAATCATTACGTCATGAGATATGGGGGTGAAATTGGAGAATTGGGGGCAGTTAGGGGGATAGATATTGCTGTCACATAAAATCCACCTTTTCAGACGCACTGTGGGCTCCGTGGGGGAAGTTTGTGGTAGAATTTACACAACGTCTACCGTTTATGTTTTTCTCTTGTGGTACTTATTATTACGACGGATTACCCTTTATGTTAATGTTTAGTGTGAGTGCACTTCCTCTAGTGCAGGCCGAGCGCATCGGTGCGCTGCCGTTGCGTGGTGCGCTTGTTTTGATGCGGTACGGTGCGGTGAGCGTGCGGTTGCGGTGCAGTACAATAATTTCAGTACCCGGTGCGTGCGATTTTAAAAATTATTAGAGGTTGATGTGCGTAGTTGTGGTGCGAAACGCAATGCGCATCGAAATAGAGGTGATGGTGTGGTGCGGTGCGGTGACAAAAAATAATTTTTGAGGTGCGGTGTGTGTGCTTTTCTTAGTCGGTGTGGCGAGACAAAAAATAATTTTTGAGGGGGCTGCGTAGTGAACTCCCCAACTCTAGTGCTTTGCATTACTCTAAATGCGGGATGCACCTCCTCGCGACTACCACCGCCTACGTCCCAGAAGTCGAATCACATGTCTTCTCAACCGTCCCCCACCACAACGGTACCCAAATTCTGATAGCCTCAAACCAATATATATATATATATATATATATATATATATATTATATTATAATATTATAAATATTAATATATATAATATATATATATATATAGATCATAATATATATATATAGTTATTATATAATATAATATCTATTATATATATACTATAATAATACTATATATATAAATATATATATATTATATATATATATACTATATATATATAATATATATATATAATATATATATAATACTATATTATATATAATATATATATATTATATATACTATATATAACTATATATATATATAATTATCTATATCTACCCACTCATATATATATTGTCTAATTCCAATTTATTTGGAAGAGAATTCTCTTTTTGAATCCTCAGACTGTGAAAGTGAGGATGACGTGGAATATGACTCCGTAGAGATGATGGATTTGTTAGTAAATAGCGTGAATGTTTTCGAAAATGATTGAATTAATGAACAAAAGGAAAGAGAAGTTATTCTACTCCAAGAAAATTAGAAATAGTGGTGGAGATTGATGACGATGAGGATTGTGCAAAGTACCTCGTCACTTCATTAGGTTGTTTGATCTGCAACCCGTTCAACCCCATATATAATATACTAGTATATATATATACTATATATAGATATTATATATTATATAATCTATATATATATATTATCATATATATATATATATTACTTATATATTATAGTATATAATATAAGATATATGATAGTATAATAAAATTGCACATATTTTGCCATATGTAGAATAGAAATATTTCATTTTTAAAATAAAAGAAAATTAAAGTTCATTTCATTTTATTTCCTGGAGGAGGTAGAGTCATAAATGGCGATGTGGATGAAAATATCGATGATTCTACACATTTTT
>JABUQX010056161.1:45000-97500 GCA_015478945.1 Trachelipus rathkii | reverse complement strand
TACAAGAAAAGAATGCATTTCAGCGTGTATTGTGCTACCGAACAAAACTGTTTTTCTTAATTTCAACCTGCAATTATAGCCAATATTCGGCTTTGTTTGGACAGTCGTTAAATAATCTACCAGTCGAAGAGTTTAATACCTCTCTTCCAAATGCTCGAACCATGTGAAGAAAATTCTTTCACCTGTTAAAAATCACCGGCCGCTCAAAAATCAACGATAAGATAAAAGAAATTTATACAAGGATAAAGCAGATGGTGAAAATCTTATGGTTGATCTTCAGCCATCAAGGGGTGGATCGCCAGAAACATCACTCGAATCCTCCTGCTACCACCGGATGAAGAATATTGGATGATGACTATTCTAATAATCATACCTGGATTCTTTCACAGTTACCTTGGAGAGCAGATTCTTGGAAAAGAATTCACCAGCTTTTTCTCTTTTATTACTTCATCCGTCCATGATGCCTACACCTTGCGCATAAGGAAATTTTGGAAGAGAAAATCAAAGTCTTTTGAAGACTTTTAATGAGACTGAGAGGACCTTCAATGTGAGGCTTAACTCTGGTATGTGAATTGGAGGGAGAAGAAGCTCGACGCGTGAGGAAACTAAAATGTTATAAAATAGTTTGTAGAGAACAAGGAAGCAACGGCATTTTTCCCAACAATTAAATATGCCTTACTTATATCAATAGGTCAACCATGTTCGACAAGCACAATTGAAAGGACATTCAGTACTTTGAGAAGAGTTAAAACATGGACAAGGTCGACGATGACCGAATCCAGGTTGAATGGACTTTGTCTCTTGAGTGTTCACAGAAAATTAGTTTTGGAGAAGAAAGCTGAAATTGAATTGGCAGTTGTCGAAAAAATTTCTACAAATCCACGACGTCTAATGATGTCGTAGTACAAACTATTTCAAGTACATAAATCGCAAGATAAATGTAAGACTAGATTCTGCAATTTTCTTTGTAATTTCGTAACTTTTGTTTTGAAATATAATCACAATTTCAATATTTTCCTCCTATTCCGATTAATCGTCCCATCACTAATTATATCAATATATGCAGTCAACCCTTGGCTCAGAGTGTTTGGAAAAAATTACTTATTTTCAATCTATTTTGCCCCCCCCCCCTAACGAAAATTCTGCGTACGCCCTTGCTAGGAGATATGCGTTTACCTCATCTTTACATCCAGATGATCTACCTATGAATGAAAATAAATTTGAAGAACCAATTTCTTCTTTATCTGATTCTGAAGGTGAAGACTGTTCGTTTGTAGGGTAAACAGTTTGCAATTCACCTTAACTTCTTATAACATTATGCAGTAAATTTTTAACTTCTTCCGAGGTGACAATTTAATCTGACTGAAGATTATCTCAAAAGAACGAGTTTATATAGTAAAATAGTCCCATATAAAGAAAAATAAATAGCTAAAAATAAATACGTAACGAATTTTTTTAACCTTTTTAGTATTCCGGAAATTCAACCATATATATATTCATACTATAACTATATATAATATATATATATTATACTATATATCATATATAATATATCCTAATATATATACTATATAATATATATATATATATATATAATATATATATCTATATATTAATATATATATTTATGTGAAAAAAGTTTGACATAATAAGCAGGGCAACCGTCAGGACCCACCTCGGGAGAAGATATCAAGAATTTCTGCCCCGGGGGGGGGTACTGCAAGATTACACAATTCCCCCCCCCTCCACCAGGAGGGTTACTGCCAAAAGGAACCGGACTTGGGCCGGGCCCACAGGTCATTTTTTACACTACTTTACTATCATCCTCCCACTATTTACCTGTCTATATCTCAATCTGCCTTTCTGTCATGTCCTTTTAACTCTCATTGTAGGAAGACTACTACTCACGGTCGGAGGATGTCGAGAGCACGCCGGGACATGAGTCCTAAGATATTTACTGCCCAATCTGCGTCAAAAACAAGTCCGACTCAAACAGCATCCAGTGCATAGATGCATAGGATGGTACTACCAGTCATGCTCAGCCCCACATTCCGACCACCTCCCCAGATTCATATATAAGGCTACACTTGTGCAACTTGTAGCCCCCACACCACCAACCAAAACCATTCCGACCAACCTAAATCCCAACTCATTTCAACATACTACCAATGTCGAAATATTAAATGGCTAACCAACAAATCTATCTTAATCAGTGATTTTATACAGATAATATACACACAAATAGCTATCAATCCAGAAGCCTCCTCGCCCAAAACACCCCTCTCCCCACATTTCTCAATGGTTTACGAGCCAGGTATTGCCCTGGCCCAAACCCCCTCACCCACTCCCTATTAAAACCACTAATCGCACAACAGCATAGCCATACCATAATACAACACTAACACTCCACACCCCCTCACTCGCCCGCATTAATAAAGTCCAATCTTGTTCCATATCTCTGAACAAGACACACCGGTACAACATCTTCAACCTTTATAATTCGCTACACCGCGAACACCCAAAACCGCGCCCCCAAAACACCCTTCACACCCCCCTATCAACCAATAGGCTTACATACCAAATCTCCATCCACTTGAAGGCGACTTAAAAATCCAGCATCCCACCTGCCTGGTATGAGGACTACCCACCATCTGATCCCCGGGGCAACCATATCCTTAATGAATTGGGAATCCCTGAATATCCTTAACTCCAAAAAAACTCCCCACCAGAATCCCTCCCCAAGCCACCAATCTCACGCCAACCTCACCACGTCACATTTTGTCCCCCTCCCCATAACACTCACAGATTAACCAGAACTAACCACCGACCTACAAGTCACGATCATCTCCTATCCCATCTATGTTCTCATGACCTCCCCCACCAAAACCGCCCACAAAGAAGCACCACCACATTTACCCAACGTACAAAAGCTAACTGGCACAGAATATTTACTTAACACAAATATTGAAGTCCCATATAAAAGCTACACAATACATGACAATATACAACATTAAAACACCTTCCATCATTCATTTAAACAACACAATCAGCAACACTAGACCAATCTCTACCTACCTAAGGGTCACAGAAAAGTCCTACAATCCTAATACCATATGCCCCGAATCAAGTGCACTTATTAAACAAAGAACCTACCCCTCCGACAAACTCAGACCAACACGCACCAGATACATTCTACTAATTCTCTCAAATAATCTAATACGCCTAAAACTATATCAGATATCTAATCTTGCGTAATCCAATGGTACGACAGTTAACGCGTACTAAAAACGATTATTAGGTACTTGCAGGAAGAGCAGACTAAGATACTATATACGAAAGTCAGTCTCACCTGCATGTAGGATAGAAATGAGGATCCTGGACTAGGTTTATCGACTAGCGATAAGTTGAACAGACTCACAAACAACGCCCTCCTCAGCTAATGGCTTATGGCAAGCCAATTGGCGAGTTAGATTGTCGCTCGGTAATTAGGATGAGATAGAACGATAGCCCCCATGCCTTGCCTGCGATCACACTCCCACCTCCCCTATCCGGTTCAGATAACACGAGAGGCAGAGCAGCTCGGCAATGATCCTCACTGAGACGCTCTTGAATTATCTCACCGGGAAACCGGATACTCTCCTCATTAACTACGATAGATATGGAGCTAATAAAAAGACACGGTCGGAAGGGAGAAAGAACGTGTGTCGCAAGATCTAAGGCAAGAGCAAGGTCTGCGTCTTGCGCATTACAAATGTTCCACATTTCTTGTTTACATTGACGACAATGCTGTAAATCAAGATAGGACGAATGCGAGATAAGCTCGTTAAAAATTCACCAGGCACAGACCAGAATGCAATCTCTTAACTTTCACGCTGAAACCGCTCCTCTTTATTGAGTAGAAAATGAGAGCGGGTGCTGCCGCAGTTGTTTTCTACACTTAGGCACAGGAAATCTATTAGACAATAGTACCTGAGAGAACTTAATTTGTATATAGGGCCATCCGTCAATCTGGAACGAAGTCGTAGTTCAATATATACTGACCAAAATTGAACTGAAAAAAGACGCCCAAATTGAGGTCCCATCGCTCCAGCTGCTAGTCGTCCGCAACATCTTCTTCTTCCACCATTGTTCAGCAGATAATCTTGCTGGAGAATCTAATACTTAAGAAAACAAGTATTCCCACACATCATCGTCTCTCTCCCAGAATGTCGAACATAGATTTAAGGGAACCATCTCGGACAACAGATCAGCTCGCACACTCCCTCATCTCGGACACATCATAATTATAGAGTTAGGTGAGCAGCTCCTACAACTGCGAATGCCCATTCACACAGAACCACGCTTAACTGCCAGATCGTTGAGCAGGAAGCATCTAGTAACAAAGCCTTGTTTGGACACTGCCCCTAGCACATTATATACCATTTATCAGCACAAAATTACGTATCAGTCCCCGTCCGTAGAGAATACAGATGACTATAAGAAGTTGTCTGTTCAAATATTGCTTCTCTGGTTGAAGTAGATATATGTTGATGAGCTCGAAAGTACCTTCGCATTAAATAACAATCACCTCTACCACTCCATCTCAAATACTGCAAAATCGGCCGTACACAGGGCGCCATCTGCTCTCTCCCATTCTCTTCAATCCTCTTTACATGCAGCTCTGCCGCACCCCTACCTGAACCAACACCAAACTAATCACTTACCAGAACGACATCAGTCTCATTTCGCAACATCCAACTTGTAAACGACAGCCACCCAGCACACCCAAGAACACCTACAATTATTACTAGAAATTTGGTAACTCACCAATAGAATGACAGCTTCCCCTCTTAAATCCTCCATTACCGCTCCTAACCAGGACCGCACAGCAATCCTCATTCCAGCCCAAATAGTACTAAGTTTGAACAACAACCCTGCCCCCTAAAGCAAAACCCCAAAAATATTAGGACTCACTTACGACACACAAATGACTTTCTCCCCCCAACATACGCCAATTACTTCCTCAACCCACGGAAATTAAACACCTCGCGAACTCTCTCCCCAAACACAACTTTGCAGTGACGAAAACACGACCCTACCACAATCTAACAACAACTCCACAGAACTAATAAAATTAGCTCCCTGCTATGGTTCCCAGCACTATCACAATCCAACGTAAATAAATTGCAAGTTACACAAAACATTGCCTCAGAGAATAATCTACTGGATGTTGACGAAAAACATAGCCCCATCCAGCATTTAATGACGAGACACAGCATCCTTCTTCCCATCCCTACCCGTCACTTGAACATGGTAGGGACACAATTGTTTTCCAAAAAAACACTCAATCCAACCCATCCATGGCACCCAATACTCTCCAACCCCCCCCGACACAGACCTAAAATCCCCCCCTTGACGTCACGCAGCCAAACTTTAGAAGACATCTACAACATTCCTCCCCCCCCCAAAGAGGTCTTGGCTCTCTCACATCCATACACAGTTACTAACACATATCTACAAAATCGCCCCCAATACCAATCTACTAAACACACCATCCCAAACATCTCCCTCTCCCCTCACTGTCCAGAAGAAGCCAAATTAACCTCGCCCGAGCAGATCAGCAGCGCACCACCGCCAAATCTTATGCAATTATAAATTCAGATTCAATACTAGACAACGTTATCTCCCCATTTGCACCTAGATGTCATGATTCCCGGACACAATAGAGCACTTTCTTCTGGAGTGCCCCGCCCTCGACGCTCCCCGTACCAACTTTGCTGGTACTTCTATTCTTGACCTGTGATACCGCCCTCGAAGCGGCTGGCCGGCTTTTCTGAGGCGGTGTGGCCCCTCTAGATAAAGGTGGACAAGGGGCAGAAATGTATGTATTATATTATAGTATATATATATATAGTATATATATATATATATAATATTAATGTAGTATATATATATATATCTATATATATATTATATATTATATTATATATTATATATATATATAGGATATCTGCATAGAATGAATAGGGATGGTGCTTTCGTAACTGATGAAATGAATGTGTGGAGTGTGTGGAGGGAACACTTAGTAAATATGCATAACATTGCCGGGAATGATGAGGTGATAGTGAATGGGTGCGTTTGATGATAGAAGGAATAGGTTTTTTGGGGATGAGGTCGATGGGTAGTAGTGAAAAGTTGAAGAATGGTAAATCTGCAGGTATAGATGAAATTGCTGGTGAAATGATCAAGTACGTTGACATAGTGATCGATTGGATTTGGAAGTTGTGTAACAAAAGGGATTGGAGGAGAGCAGTAATAGTATCCTTATATAAGGGTAAGGGGTATAAGGTAACTTTAGGAATTATAGGGTAATTAGTTTACCGAGTGTTTAGGGAAGATATATGCTGGTATTTTGGTGAGAAAAGTGCGTCAAGGGACTGGACTGATTGTGAAGAACAAGGTGCGTTTAGAAGTGGTAGAGGATGTGTGGATCAAATCTTTACATTGAGAAAATGAGGGAATTGAAAGTGATTGGTTTAATATTAATAGTGGAGTGAGGCAGGGTTGTGTTATGTCTCCTTGGTTATTCAATTTGTAATGGATGGGGTTATGAAAGAATTAGAGGTGGGAATGGCAGGGGATGATGTTAGAATGATGGAGAATGGAAGAGAGTGGAGGGTGCCCTACTTATTATATGCGGATGATTTGGTTTTGTGTGGCAAATCTGAATAGTTTGAGAGGATTGGTAGTGATATTTGACAGGGTGTGTAAAAGATGTTTGAAAGTTAACGTAGATAAGAGTAACGTTATGGTTGTGAGTGAAGACAGTCTTCGGTGTGAAGTTATGTTAGATGGTGAGCGGCTGGAAGAACGGTGATGCAAGCGGATAAAAGTTAAAAAGCGTGGTTGAATGTACCAAAAGCTAGTGATGAGGTTTCAAAAGAAAGATGTTTGGAATTATATAAGGAAGAAAAAAGGAATACTTAAAGGTGCATATGTAGGAGGAAAATAAGTTTAAATATTATATATGTTGGGTGAAAATAGAACGGATGATGCAGAATGTAGTAGAAAAGTTGTGAATGGCAGGAAGGTGATTGATGCAATTAAATCGTTGGTTAATATAAAGGGACTAAGTCTTGGATGCGCTAGGGTCATCGTCTTGCCTCGTCTTTATTCCACCACTCATATTGGCATTCTTACTTCCTACTTTAGCACACCCACACACTTATCTTTACTGCTAACAAAGGCTTTCTTCATTTGAGTTCAGATTTTTTCAGTTTCTTGTTCACATTCAACTGATTTATTTGCAAATTCTTTCCCATACTTTTCTTTATAGCCTTGTTCACTTAAACTTTTCTCTTAATTCTCTCTTCTTCCTTATTTCTTTCCTCCATCCATATCTCTACTAACTTAATCTTAACATAAAAAGAGTGATCTGACATTCACATCCCCAACCTCTTCACTGATTTCATGTTCATCATAAATTACAACATATCCTTCACCAATACAAAATCGATCGTACTTTTCGCTTGATCCATCTCTAGTTATCCCAACTATCGTATACTTATGAACACTCTTATGCCCGAAGAATGTATTACTCCACAAATACCTCTCCTCACAGAAATCAATTACCTTCCTACCATTCTTATTTTCTCCCGCAACCCCAAAGGCACCAGTAATGTACCATCTCCTTTTCCATCACCTATACAAAAATTTTGCGTCTTAACCCATTGGATTATGGCCATGCAAAACAAGTCAGCTCAATCCTTCTGAAAAATACAGAACAGAAACTTTCTTACCTGTTACTGTTCAGATGACATAATTTACAGCCACAAAATACCTTGACCTTCTCAAACTTAAATTTAACTACTAGAATTCTAGTACACAAAATCCACCATAGCTCTGTACCACATGTTGCTCATCAGAATCACAACTACTCTCCCACTAATTCCTCTACTCCAGCACACACATTTTACCTCACACCACTCGTCTTCACCATTTACTTTCATCTTTATTTCAATCCTCTCTCCATTTCTCATCACTATTTATTCTTGGCATTCCATGTACCCAGACGATTCATACAATTTTGCCGGAAGATATATGGTTTTTTATGGCGATCATGACCAGATGCGAGGCATGCATAAGCATTCTTAGGGTATAAATAAGTGGTAGCGAGTCTCCAACCCAACTATCACTATCTCATTATAGCCTCATAAAGACACGCAGAACATACGCAGTGGGAACTTTCTCTCCCCCCCCCCCCCCCACTCAAGGGGATATGAAAAAGGTGTCTGCAAAAGTAATAGCATTTTATGGTCTATGTGATACAGAGGGTCTACTCTTGTGTAAGAAAGTGGATATGAGGCAAGAGGTGGGAACCAGGTGTACCCTTCTCCCCAAATGCCCAAAGAGAGTTAATCTCATCGCTTCGTTAACGGTCGTTCTTTTAGCCTTTATTTATAGGAATGGAAACATTAAATTAAACAAATAGAGACATTCGTGGATGAAAAAAATTAGACATCCGGATTCACATCATCCGCATCCTCGGATGTTAAAAAATTTGACATCCGATACATCATATTATATGATATATAATTATATATATAGTGATATACTATATATATATATATATATATACTTTATATATAATATATATCTATATATTATATATATATATATATATATATATTATATAATATATATATATTTCATATATAGTATATATATATATACTATATATATATATATGATAAATATATATATATATATAATATATTATATATATATATTATATATTATATATATATATATAATTCAGGAGGTGTACCGGAATCTCCGGTCTGGGGGGCGGCGGAAATTCCGGCCAGAATCTTGACATTTTTTTCCCGGTTCCGGTCGGAACCGGAAATTATTATCTACTTCTGAGAAAAAATTTGATGGAAAGGATTTTTTTACATAACCATAGCCCATCTTCGTGAATCAAAACAATAATAGACTTGTCGTATCATTCAATTACAGTGTATTGCATATCTACAGTATTATTTAAATAAAGTTTACTCAAGTACTTCAAAATATAGGATTATAAGATATTCTCATTAAATCAAATTTAATTTTCAAAATTATATATATATATATATATAATTATATATATTATATTATTATATATATATATATATATATATATATATATAATATATATACTATATATATTATATATTATATCATATAGTATATATATATATGTAATATATGTTATCTATATATATATATATATATATATAGTTATTATATTAGTATATATATATATATATAATATATAATATATATATATATTATATCTACTAATTATATATATATAATTATATATATATATATATATATACTATATATTAAAGTTTACACTTTCTTTAAACAACTTAATATGTTCTGAATTGTGGAAGTAAAAAGAAAAACTGTTCACCAAGTAATTGGCGAGTATTTTTAAACGTTTGCGATAGAGGAAGAATTTTAAGAAGGGGAAAATGAAATAATTTCTCTGAATATTACTTGGGGGAGACTGGAAATAAGAGTAATTTTTGGGCGAGCACAGCTATGTTTGGGAATATAGTTTTGGTCATTTTCCACCAATTTTTCTTTTCCCAGATTAGAAATTGATTTCTCTGGTAAAAAAAATTTCAATTTCTTTAAGAATTTCATCTTTTGAAGAGCCACTGATTTTTTCTTTTTTTCCTTTTTAGCACATAACTGACTCGCTGTCACTTTCATTTCTCAAACTTATAAAAACTAAGTAACTTTGCAGTAGTTTTTTTTCTTAATGCTCCTGATGATTTTCAGATACATGGCAAATCTAAGTTTATTGTAGATAATGTTCGTTTCTGAAAAATGGATGGATGACTGCAATTTTTGAAATTGCAATGCTACTACTATCATCCATTTCTAGCCTTCAATATTATTTGCATATTTACAAAGTCAAATCGACTTTGAAACTTTCTCTTAATTTTCATTTGAAAATTAAAGTCAGTTTGTATTCTTGGGTCTATAACAGTACTTAAAACAATTATCTTGTTTGAATGATAAGTCTATTGAAACCTTCTCTCTGTTGTTAATTCATAATCTAAACTCTAATGGCCTTCTTCAGCCTTTCTTTAAAGTCTGACTCTGCTGTCCATCCCTCAGAGTTTATGAGAGATATGCTGGGAGAGCTGCAATATGGAGAATAATTGATATATAATTGATTTTGCTTTATAGTTTCCGTAACCAAGAGAACTGGTTGCAAAACTCTTTATAATTTTTTCAAGTATTTGCCATTTATTAGCAGTCAAAGCTAAAATGATTGATTGTTCTATAATATAAATTTGCAGAGGTTTTTTCAAACATTCAATTCTTTCTAGAATCAACAGAAGTTGGCTTGCAAGATGTGGATCCAAGTCTCTTTGTATCTTTTAAGTTCATTACAGCTTAAATAAACTGGAATGATTGAAATGTGTACAAATATTCCTACATTTTGCTTTTATTAAATCACACTGTTCTTTGACAAAAAAATAAGGCATCTTAATAAAAATTGAAGTTTTTGAATAAAACAAGAAAAACTTGTGTATCCAGCTAAATTAGTTCCCAGTTTCATGTTATATGCTCCATCTCGAAGGATCAAATGGATTTTGTTAGGAGGAATTTTTTCCCAATTATTCATCATAATTTCAAAAACTCAGGAATTTTAATTCCAGAATGAGAGACTGGTAAATACTTACAATGGAGGTACACAGTCCATTTTTTAAACTTGCTGCGGTAAGCCAGAGTGCAGTTAAAGAACATAATGACGTTCGTTGAATTTATTTAGCCTCTATATACTCTGTAATAAATGAGTATCGATCAGCCTTTAGATAACTCTTTGAATACTGGCTGATCTAATCTACCTGTATGAGTTCGGTAACATCATTCTCGACAAAATATTTTCTACTAGGAATAAGAGATTTTGGTTGAAGATGGGCATTAAGTTCTATGAATCCCTGCTCTTCAGTGATGTGAATGGCTGGTTACTCATTGCGATAAATTCCATTAGTATTTCTGTGATTTGGGGTCATTGATATGAAAATCTTTTTTGGGAGAAACTTCCTCAAAACTCACTTGTTTCTTATCTCACGGCTTGTATCTATTGCTCTTTTGTGTTTCCCCTGTTCTAGAAATACAAGATTTACCACTTTACTATTAAAATTTTTGGCTTCAGATATTCTCCTTCAATGATGATATTCCATATGTTCATGAAGTGGCGTTGTACTAAATGTAAGATTTTATGTTGAACAGTTATCATAAAAATATTTTTTTGTTTTACATTTCTTTGTATTAGTTAAACGAAGTTCATAAGAAGTTCCGGGTTCCGGCCGGAATTAATTTTGTGATCGGCTAATTCCGGTTCCGGCCGGAACTACCTGAAAATTTCAGTTCGGGTACACCCTAATTTTATATATATATATTATATATATATATATATATTATATATATATATATATATAGGTAAGATTATATAATTAATATAGTAATATATATATATATATATATATATATATAATTTATTATATATAATATATAGTATATATATATATATATATATATATATGCACGTATGTCCTGCGTGTCGTAGGCGACTAAGGGACGATGGTAGTTAGGTTGGTTGCCCACTACCACTTATCTTTTGCCAGGAATGCTAATGCATGCCTCGGAGAAGGTCGTGATCTCCGCAAGCTCTCTTCTATCTTACGGAGAAAATGTATGAATCGTATGGGCACATGAAATGTTGGGAATAAATGTTCAGGAGAGAGGTGGTGGATGTATTTAGAAAGGGCAAATTTGATTTGCTCGCTGTGACTGAAACAATGAAAGGCAACGTAAGAAAATGTTTGTGCTGGTGTGGAAAGGAATGAGAGGGGGAGAGGAGTTGCAATTCTGATGAGTCTTGTGGTATAGAGCTATGGTAGATTTTGTGTGAGAACTAGAATTCTAACGGTTAAATTTAAGTGTGTGGTTGTGACATATGATCCATATGAGGGTAATGTTGAGGAGAGTGCGACTTTCTGGGATAATCTGAATAATGTTCTGGATGGGGTGACTAGGAGCTTCAGATTAATTGTGTTGGGTGACTTAAATGGTTGGACAGGTGATTAAAAAAGGGATGGTATAACAGGTGGCTTTGGGGTGTCGGGAGAAAATGAGAATGGTAGAAAGTTGATTGATTTCTGTGAGGAGAGAGGTGTGGGTGAGCAATGCTTTCTTTAAACACAAGAGTATTCTTAAGTATACTGGAGTTGGTGTAGGTAGAAATGGTTTAGAATTGATAAGTATGATTGATTTGTGTTGAAGATGATGTTGAAGTATGTGTTAGATGCTCAATCAGTGAGGGGGTTATGAATGGGATTATCGAATCATTGTTGTTTTATGTAAAACTAAGTTAGTGGGGGCTTGGATGGAAAGGAAGGTGATAAGGAAGTGGGTAGAAATAGGAGTGAGAAGTGAACAAGATAATAAAGATAAGTTTTTAAGAGCGCTCGCAAGTAAATCGACTGAATGGGAACAAGTTGAAACTGATCAAACCTGGAAGCAAATCAAGGAAGCGGTTTTAAGCAGTGCAAAAGAGTATGTGGATGTGCTAAAGTAGGAAGTAAGAATGTTAACAGTGACTGGTGGAATGAAGAGGTAATGCAAGCGGTTAAAAGTAAAAAGGAAGGGTGTTTGAATGTACTAAAAGCTAATGATGAAGTTTAAAAAGAAAGATGTTTGGAATTATGGAAGGAGGAAAAAGGGAATACTAAAAGGTGTATACTTAGGAGGAAAAGAGGTAAATGAACAGTTTGGAAGGAGGATGAATGAGGACTTAAAAGGCAATAGGAAGCTCTTCTGGAAGGAAGCTCGAAAGGTTAAGAGGAGAATAAGGGGAATCTGCTTAGAATAATGAATAGGGATGGTGATTTCGTAACTGATGAAATGCATGTGATGGGAAGATCTGCGTAACATTGGCAATAATAAAGAGACGATAGTGAAAGTGCGTGGGTTTGATTTTGCAAGAAGGAATAGGTATTTTGGGGATGAGGTCATTAGTAAGGAGGAGGTAGAACGAGATGAGAAAGTTGTGAAGAATGGTAAATCTGCAGGGTATAGATGAATATACTGGTGAAATGATCAAGAACGGAGGAGAGATGATGATTGATTGGATTTGGAAGTTGTGTAACAAAGCGTTTATGGAGAGTATAATTCCGAGGGATTGGAGGAGAGCTGTAATAGTACCCTTATATAATGGTACGGGGGATAAGGGAAACTGTAGGAATTATAGGGGAATTAGTTTGTGTTTTAGGGAAGATAGATGCTGGTATTTTGGCCAAAAGAGTGCGTCGAGTGACTGAAGACTGATTAGTTAAGATCAAGGTGCGTTTAGAAGTGGTAGAGGATGTGTGGATCAAATCTTTACATTGAAACAAATGATTGAGAAAATGAGAGAGAAGAAGAGTAAATTGTATTTATTTTTTATAGATTTGCAACAGGAGTATGATAGGATTAATAGGGAAGCTCTATGGTAGGTGTTAATGATATATGGTGTTGGTGGTAGGCTTCTGAATGGAATCAAAAGTATGTATAACGATAGTGAAGCGTGTGTAAGAATAAATGGAGCCGAAAGTGATTGGTTTAATATCAATAGCGGAGTGAGGCAGGGGTGTGTTAGGTCTCCTTGATTATTTTATTTTGTATATGGATGAGGTTATGAAAGAATTAGAGGTGTGGGTGGCAGAGGATGGTGCCCTACCTATTATATGCGGATGATTGGTTTTGTGTGGCGAATCTGAATTTTCAGAGGATTGGTAGGGAGATTTGGCAGGGTGCGTAGAAGGAAGGGTTTGAAAGTAAAAGTAGATAAGAGTAAAGTTACGGTTGTGAGTGAGGACAGTCCCCGGTGTGAAGTTGTTAGTTGGTGAGGAGCTGGAACAAGTGTCTGAGTTTAAATATTTAGGATATATGTTGGATGATAAGAGAAGGGATGATGCACAGTGTAGTAAGAATTATGAATGACAGGAAGGAGGATGGTGCAATTAAACCGTTGGTGGATGTTAAGGGACTTAAGTCTTGAGTGCGCTAGGGTCTTACATGAGGGTATGCTGTTAACTGTGTTAATGTATAGTAGTGAGACTATGGTCTGGAATAGAGGTACAGATTTAAGTACAATGTGTTCAGATGGACAATCTTAGGGGTGTGTTAGGTGTGAGAAAAATTGATAAAATGAGGAATGAACGTATTAAGAGTTTTGTGGTATGAAGAAAGGGATATATGAGAATAAATGAAAGTACGTTGAGATGGTTTGGTCAAGTGGAAAGGATGAATGACAGTCGGTTAAGCGGATGTATAGTGGGGAGTGTGCTGAGAATCGACCGACTGGAAGACTAAGTAAAAGTGGATCGAGTCAGTAAAGGAAGTGCCTGGAGGAGAGAATAATGTGTCACGCAGATAGGTTTGACAGAGGCGAGAAGAAAGGTACATAATAGGTGAATGGCGGGGTTGTGTGGAGGGGTATGGTTGTGGCCTACCTAAGCCAAGGGATGAACCCCACATTAACGAGATGCCATAGTGAGCGGTTCGTTGCGGCGCCAGGTGAGGCTTTAGCTGTATTTTAATTACACATTTAATATTTTGTGAGGATCTTTGCAGAAATTCTTTCTAGAAAATCTAGGAGAAACCTATCCTGATTATCGTTATATAATATATATATATATCATATATATATATATATATATAATATATATATATATATCCAATATATATCAGTATATATATATATTAAGTAGAGGTAGTGGGAGTAGCAATGGAAGATGTTTGACCTAATTCGAGTAGAAATATTGTTTTAGAAGTACCAGAAAGAAGGTTTCACCAGAACTATCCTGTTTTGGCTTTTCAGCATATATATGATATATATATATATATATTATTATATATATTCTATATATGAAGATATATATATTATATATTATATATATATATATATATATATATATATATATATATCCTCCCTTCTCCAGATTGTGTGCGGAGTGCGTTACATACACCAGAAACAGAATAGTAGAACATGACGTAAGTTGAAAAGCAAGCTCTCCCTTACTGTCCCCTTTATACCCTTGAGTGAGAACTCGTCGCAGTCTGAAAAATCCACCCTAGGGTTTCACGAGTTTACGACAAACCCTCACTGTGGTATCTTGTCAATGTAGGGTTTATCCCCTGGGCTAGACCCACAACCATACCTCTTCACAAAACCCCACCATTCACTCCACCTTTCTTCTTGCCTCTACCAAACTCAATTCCTCTCATTCAGGCATTATTTACCGACTCGATCCAATTTTTTCTCGGTCTCCCAGCCGGTTGATTTCCAGCACACTCCCCAATATACATCCGCTTAAACAACCGAATTATCCATCCTTTCCATATAACAAAACCATCTCGATATACTCGCGTTTATTCTCTCATTTACTCCTTTCTTCACACCACACAACTCACTAATGCGTTCATTCATCATTATATCAATTCTTCTCGCACCTAACACGCCCATAAGATTGACCATTTGAAATCATTGCACCTTAGATCTAGAACTTATTCCAGACCATAGTTTCACTACTATACATTAACACAGGTAAGTAACAACATACCCTCATGCAAAAACCCTAGCGCACTCAAGACTTAATCCCTTTACATCCACCAAAGATTCAATTGCACCGGCCTCCTTCCTACCATTCACAACTTTCTTCTACACTCTGCATCATCCGTTAACTTTTAATTCAATTTAAACCCAGATACTTGTTCTAATTGCTCTCCATATAAAATGATTCATACCTGGACTCTCCTCACTCCCTACCACAACCTTACTCTTTCTACATTTACTTTCAAACCCCTCTTTTTAATACCCTGCCAAACTACTCTATCAATCCTCTTCAGATTCTCCACACAAAACCAAATCATCAGCATATAATTAGGGCACCCTCTGACACCTTCCCCTGCCACCCCTACCTCTAATTCTTTCATAGCCCCATCCATAAGCAAATTAGAAAACCAATGAGACATGACATACATCCCTTCCTTACTCAAATCATTTTCAACTCCATTATTCTTGCACACGCTTTACTGTCGTCATACATACATTTGATTACATTAAGAAGTCTACCACCAACACCATATATCACTAACACTTGCCACAGAGTTTCCCAATTAATCTTATCATATGCCTATTGCAAATTCCATAAAACCTAAATATAATTTATTCTTTTATTTTCTCAATCAGTTGCTTCAATGTCAAAACATATGATCACACATCCTCAGTTACCCGACGTATTTTTTCGACCAAAATGCCAGCGTATATCTTCCCTACAATACTCAATAAACTAATTCCCCTATAGTTTCTACAGTTCCCCTTATCCCCCTTATCATCATATAAGGGTATTATTAATGCTCTACTCGAATTCCTCGGAACTATACAACTTCCAAATCCATTCAATTGCCATCTCGCCTCTTCACCAGTAATTCCCTTTATTTCTTCAGATTCAACTTTCTTCAACTTCCTCACTCTACCCATTATTCCTCCTTACTAGTTACCTCATCTCAAATACCTATTTCTTCTTGCACGATGATACTCACTCAATCACAATCACCTCTTCATTACTGCCAATGTAATGCAGATTTTAGAAGTGTTCCCTTCACACATTCCTCAAAACCATCTCATCAGTTACGAAAGCACCATCCCTATTCATTAATCTATACGTATTCTCCTTATTCTCATTCTTAACCTTTCGCGCTTCCTTGCAAAAGAGCTTCCTATTCCCTTGTGAGTCCCCCATTCACATTCCTTTCAAACCGTTCATTTACCTCATTTTTCATCCTGCGTATGCAACTTTCTTCCTTTTTCCTCTTTATAAATTCCAAAACCCTTTCTTCTGAAACATCATTTCCTTTTAGTACATTCAATCACTCCTCTTTTTTTTACTTCTACCCGCTTCATCGACTCTTCATTCCACCACTCACTTTTACCATTCTTACTTAATACTTTAGCATATCTACATACTTCTCTTGCACTACTAAAACTTTTACTTTATTTGCCTATATATATTATATATATATTATTATAATATATATATATATTATATATATATATATATATATATATATATATATATTATATATATATATATGATATATATCTATCTATATATATAATATATAGTAATATTATATATATATATATAAATATATATATAATAACGTTATAACCACTCACAGTGGAGGAGGGGGGGGGGGCAAAAAACAAAGTGAAAAGTAAACCCATCCAATCCCTTGCCCGACGCAATTCCCTCAGGTGGGCGCAAACGTCAGTATTAAAGAAAGGAAGATTGAATACAGCAGGAAAAAGGGTAAAGGCAAGGAGTTTCACAAAACACATGACTGGAAAGGAAGAGGAATCACAAAACAGTATAATTTCTAATACTCTCACTATTTGTGAGCAAAGCACCTCCTGTGCTACGAGTGTGACGCAATGGTGTAGGAATGCGAGGATTCAAGTCCCTCTAGCACCTGCTGTTATAATACTTGTAGAAAAAAGATAGTGCGCCAATGTCACATTGCAGAGAGATCTAGTAGGCTTGAAAGTAGGGGACCGTTTTAATTAGAATTATGATCTTTAAAAAGTGAGTGTTTTGCTTTTTACTATATATTATTTTGTAGGAAACTTAAGTTTACATTATCGGTAAACAAAGTGTTAAAATATTTCAACCTGTGTTGTTGGTCTTGGAAAATCAGGTAAAGTTTTATATATATATATATATATATATATATATATATATATATATATATATATATATATATATATATATATATATATATATATATATATAAAAATAATATATATATATATATATATATATATATATATATATATATATATATATAATAATAATAATAATATAATTTGCATGTCTGTCTGTGTGCTGTGTGCATGTATATTTATATGATGAAACATAGAAAATATAGAGACTGCAAGACTGTTCCAGTCAAACTATAGTTAAAAGGCTCAATTGTTCAACATTGCTCAACATACTCATGCAAAACCCACTCCTTATCATATAGCTTGTCAATAGTATACACCAACTAGGCTACTACCAAAAAAAACCATTGCTTAGGTGCATGCTAACCACACTATAAGCTTTGATAAGTTTGTCATACTGGTAGTTAAATACCACCAATTTGGCGTAGTCAAAATATACTATATGATGCACAAACCATCCATATATCCATCCAATCATTTGTTAAATGATGCAAGGGAGTCACAATAATTTCCTGCTGCAAACCATTCCAAACTTAATAACCTTATTACTGAATGAATTGAAAGATTATATGCCTTCTTTATTTTCTTGTGTCCCCTGGTTTCCCGTCCGTGATCTACTATAAAGAATTTATTGGTTTACGTATTATCAACAGATGTAAATATTTTGCACTTATTGTATCACTTCTCCTCTAAGAAATCTCTTCTTTGCAGAAAACATGCCTATCTGCTTCAGCCTTTCCTTATAGCACTTACTCTCAAATCCAGGAATCATCCTTGTTGCTCCAAGTTACTCTCCACAATGTTTTTTTTATAATTAATGGGCCCAAACTTATGCACAGTACTCAAATACTGGCATAACATAGCTCACAACATACTTATAACCTTGCTCTTGTAAAAAACTACATTGCGATTTATTAGCTTTATTCCTCGCTTCAGAACACTGACTAGTTACTTCAAAGAATTTTCAAATTACTGCTTATAATCACACCCAAATCTTTTTCTTGGTACAGTGACTCGAGCCAATTCATATTCATGTCTTAGTTAAAACTTTTATATTTGAGTAACCTATGTGAAAACCTTAAGTATCTCTATTAAAATTCATTTGTCACTTGTGTCTGCCCAGCCAAGTTTATAAAGATCATTTTGAATCTTTATTTCAAATGTAACGAATTACATATCTAGACTAGGGATGTTTTTTGATCTTGTGAAGGCATATGATACTAAATAGGACTAGTCCTTTTGAAACTGCACGCACTTGACCTTCGGGAGCAGCTGCCTCTATTCATCCGACGCCTTATTTCTGAGATCCATTTAATTCCGATGCTCTTCATTTTATGATACTGTTCTGGATGAGGGGATTCCACATGACAGTTTTCTCAGTGTTATTTTGTTCTCTTCGGTTTTAATGACGGGGTTACAGATCCCGCATTCTGTTAAGTTTTCCATTACGCTGTTTTTCTGGCTCTATATGGTGCTGAGACACGACCGACAAATTTTGAAAGGTAGCTCCAACTGACCATAAATATCATATCAGGCTGAAGCGACTCCCACGGCTTTCACTAACCAACCGCAACTCTTCTCAATAAGAGAAAAATGAGGCAGCAGTCTGCTTCTTCCCCTATAATGTATTTATACAGTTCACCCTTGGTCTTATTCTAGATGAGCACCTTGCGCATTCCCCTCAACATTAAGCGCCTGAAAACGTCTTGTCATAGAACTCTTGCGCCATCTCACCTCGAAAAGCTGGTCTAGGGCTGCAGGTTATACGGTCAAACCTCCAACATTTCATCTACTGGATCCTATTCAAAATGAAGCTATTCGTATAACCGGATTATTCCGATCGTCAATAAAGATTAACCTGGAGATAGAGGCTAATGCAATACCGCTTTCTCTACAGAGCTGCTCATATTCTCAAGCTACCTCATATTCCGAACTCTCGAACCACCTGTTCTGACTTCAATTTTGCAGGAAGTATCACAAGAGCCCTCCATACTGGTTAATTGCAAACACTGTGCTTGACATTCTCAACTTCTTAAACATCCTTTTCCTATAAGTTCTTTCGTACGCTTACGATGATAGCCATTCCCCCTGGTTGTTTTCAGCCCCTTCCATTTGCTTGGCCTCATCTTTATTTTCTAAACTATGCCACCGTTGCCGTGCAGAAAGCATTTTCCTTTCAATGAACCATGGGTAGTGGTGCACAGAAAATGAAAGGTGTCTGTACATGTGCCTTTTTCCTGACCGCACTCTAGCACTACTCATTTACCACCAAAGCATCGGTCCTTACGGCGGGAATCTCTACAACACTGCTCGCTCATTCTTTCTTGGATTTTAATATATAATCCTAGCCAACCATATATTATGTACTTAGACTTACGCAACACAATGGCTTCCGCACTGCAGCAGTTTATCTGGAGCCTTCACTCTTAAAGTACAGATCACGCCCTGCTAGACCCCTTCTCACTTTGGGGTCATCTACCTCTTTCCCCAGATTGGGGGTGAGGTTTGCGATATACCCCGGAACAGATTCATAGGATATGATGCAAGTCGAAAGGAAAGTCTTCCCCCTCACCTCTACCGTCCCCTTCATACCCTTAAGTGAGAGCTTGCCGCAGTCCAAAATAAACCACCATAGGGCTTCACGAGACGGCGATGGACCCTCACTGTGGTATCTAGTCAATATAGAATTATTCCCTTGGACCAGACCGCCTGAAACCATATTCCTTCACAAATCCGCCATTCACTCCTTATTATGCTCCTTTCTTCTTTTCCTCTCCCACACTCCTTTTCTTTCCAACAGGCATTCCTTAACTGATTCAATCCACATTCTTTGGTCTCCCAGCCGATTGGTGCCTAGCACATTCACCATTATACAGTCCCTCAACCAACCGACTATCATTAATCCTTTCCATATGTCAAAACCATCGTAATTTTCTTTTTAATCTCATTTGAGCTCTTCACACCACAACTCCTTAACTCGTCATTCATTATTTTACCAATTCTTCTCACACCTAAAACGCCCTTACGAATGTCCATCTGAATAGATTTCACCCTAGATCTATACCTCTTATCTCACACCATAGTTTAGTTACTATGCATTAGCACAGATAACATCCCTCGTATACAACCCTAGCCCACTCAAGACTTAGTCCCTTAGTATTCACTAAGGATTTAATTGCACCAGCTTTCATGCTACCATTCACAACTTTCCTATTACACTCTACATCATTAGTTCCCCTTTCATCCAACATATACCCTAAATATTTAAACCCAGATACTTGTTCCCGTTGCTCCCCCATACAACATGACTCACCCCACAGACTCTCCTCCTCACTCACTACCATAACCTTCCTCTTATCTACATTTACTTTCAAACCACATCTTTTACACCCTGCCAAACCCCTCTACCAAACCTCTAAAACTACTCATATTCGACACACCAAATCAGATCAACCACGTAAATTAAGCAGGGATTTCCCCATTCTTTTCCATTTTTCATCAGTCTACCACTTTCCCTTACAACCCCTGCCTCTAATTCTTTCATAATCCCATCCATACAACAATTAAATAACCAAGGAGACACAACACATCCCTGTCTCATTCCACTATTATATTAAACCATTTACTTTAAACTCTGTTAATTCTTACCCACGCTTCGCTATCATCATACACACTTTTGATTCTATTTTAAAACCTACCACCAACACTATATATCACTGACACCTTCCTCAGAGTTTCCCTATTAGT
This sequence comes from Trachelipus rathkii, assembly GCA_015478945.1. Taxonomy (NCBI): domain Eukaryota; kingdom Metazoa; phylum Arthropoda; class Malacostraca; order Isopoda; family Trachelipodidae; genus Trachelipus; species Trachelipus rathkii. The sequence continues at coordinate 75,938 of JABUQX010056161.1, read as the reverse complement.
CCTGTCATGCTCCTGTTGCAAGTCCATAAACTCAACAATTTATTCTTTTCTCAATTTTTCGATAATTAGTTTGTGTGAAAATCTGATTACACATCCTCTGCCACTTCTAAATGCACCTTGTTCTTCGATAATCAGTCCCTCATTCATTCGACAACACTTTTTCAAACAAAATTACAGCATATATCTTCATTACAAAAGATATATATTATATAATATATATATATTATATATATATATATATATATATATATATATATATATATTATATATATAATACTACTATTTATATATATATATATATATATATATAAAATATATATATATATATATATATATATATACATGTAAACACATTTCCGGGGGAGGAGAATTCCTTTCTAGACCACCCTCTGAATTCATCACTGCTTCTAGGCTTTCTAGCATCTTAAGTAATAGGAAGCTTAGACAAGCCACCAACACTAACTCGAAAAAAATCGACCTAAACCTCAAAAGGCTTTCCTGCTTCTCTTTCATCGCCATTATTTTTTATATTAAACTTGAAAATTAACTTGCTAAATCTATTAATCGATTCTCCAGAATTTTATAAACGAATTAGAGAAATTAGCAACTAAGTTATGAATAAGAATCTCTTTTGTCATATTAAAAATTGCAACCTATGAAGTTTAAAAGGTATTAAATAAAATTGAAAATTATTTTTCATTCATCAAATTTTTGAAATTTTCAGAGTAGGTATAATTAGATGAGTTGCGAAACTTCAATTAAGAATTTTTCTGTATACCAAATAGCCTGGTATTCAATTTGAATAGTTAATTTTGAGAGGCTTTATAAAAAAAATCAACAATTAATAAAAAAAAATAAAAATACCATTTATGTATGTGCTAAAATGTTTTGGATTTATGAGTATTCTAAACGATGTGTGTGTGTGTAAAAGGAGGGAAGAGCAGGGATGGCAATTTTGGTGATTTTTTTGATTTTTTTAAAAAAAATCAATTTGTGATTTTTTTGATTTTTTTGATATTTTTGATTTTTTGGATTCGTAACGTCAAGTGAAATATAATTTGCAAGTTACAAATTATATATCGCGTGACGTTACGAATCTGATAAAATAGAAAAAAATAAAAAAAATAAAAAAAATCACATTGATTTTTTTAAAAATCAAAAAAATCACCAAAATTGCCATCCCTGGGTAAGAGTAAGGTTGTGAGGACAGCCCTGTGTGAAGTTGTTAGATGGTGAATAGCAGGAACAAGTGTCTTGAGTTTAAATATTTAGGATATAGGGATGAAAAGGGAACGGATGATGCACGGTGTAGTAGAAAAGTAGCTGGTGCAATTAAATCCTTGGTGGATATAAAGACTTAGTCTTGAGTGCATAGGGTCTTACTGAGTATTTGTTACCGTGTTATGTTATAGTGAGACTATGTCTGAATAGGAGGTATAGATCTAAAATACAAGGTGTTCAGATGGACAATCCTAAGGGCGTGCTAGTGTATTTTGAGTGTGGGAAGAATTGATAAAATGAGGAATGAGCATATTAGAGTTTTGTGTTAAATGAGAGAATAAATCAAAGTACGTTGAGATGGTTTGCATGTGGAAAGGCATGAATGATACCTCGTGGGTTAGCGGAGTTATGGCGGTGAGTGTGCTGGGAATCGACCGGCTGCATGGGAGACCGAAGAAAAAGTGGATTTAGTCAGTAAAGAAATGCCTGAAGGAGAGAAGAAAGGTGCATAATAGGAGTGAATAGCTGGGTTTTGTGAGTGGGTACGATTGTGGCCCTCCTGGGCCAAGGGATGAACACTAACAATTGACGAGTTGCCATAGTGAGGGTCCATCGCCGTCCGTGAAGCTCTAGGGTGGATTCTTCTGACTGCGACGAATTTACATTAATAGGTTATAGGGCAGTCAAGGATGGGCTTTCTTTCGACTAACTTCTATTCCTTCTCACTACTATGTTTCCGTGCATGCTATGCACCTTACCCTAGTCTTGGGGAGAGAAGGTGGGTGATGATGATAAGCGATATCAGAAAAAGAAATCTGTAGGTATTTTTTTCATTGTCGCAATGGGCCGAAATTGAACATTTTTAATTTTAAGAATTTAATTTTTATTAAGTTTTCTTAATATATAAAAAGGAAGAGTTAAACTCCTTTTATTTATTACATTTTTCTATATACCCAGTCATTTAATGTCTGGCCTCTGACTACGTCTTATCGAATTTGAGTTGTCATCGTGAAGATGTCGTATGGTCAAATGGTAATAAATATTATATATACGTATATATATATATACATAATATATATATATATATTATTATATATATATATTATATATATATAGTTTATATATCATAATATATATATATATTATATATAATATATAATATTTAATATTATACCTGATAGTGTCTGGGGATAGTTACAATATAATATAATATATATTAGATTATATAATACTATATATAATATAATATATATTTAATATATATATATATATATATATGATATATATTATAATTATATATATATATTGATTAAAATTTCTACATATATAATATATATATATATATATATAATATATATATAACTTACTATATATATGTGTGTTGTGTGTGAGGGCTCCTTACACTTGGCGCTGCCGGCTTAGTCGTTATCATTATAGAAACTATCAATTTTCTGCAAATTTCATGGTTACCATAAAATTCTTATTTTTTTGCAAAAATTGGTCATATTAAAGAAATTATTACATCTAAATTTTAAATAAATTTTTATATTTATTAAGTGTAAGAATCGTTGCCATGAATAACCTATTTTATCAATCAAATTAATTAATTAAACGTGACGGCTCCGCTTATCCAAAATAGCAGAGTTAAATATTTTTAGATACATCTTATACAACATTTGCGAATTTAATTTTGTGTACAAATTTTTTTGTGTGATCTAATATATCACTCGTTTTAGATATTTTTTGAGAAACAGAGTTCCTGTTAAAAAAATTTCAGTACAAAAATTAAATTTAAAATTGTACCTCAATAAAAACAACTTGAAATACTATAGTTAATCATAAAATTTAATTTGAAAGTAAAGAAACTTTTTATTATCAATAACTCTGGTAAATATAATTTGGTATATATATATATATATATATTTATATATATAATATATATACCTTATATATTATATATCTATATAATTATATAATATATAATATATATATATATTATATATATTAGAGGTGTAGCGATGATGGATTTTACTATCTGCGGATGCGGATAGTAGAACACTATCCGCGGATTGTGGAGCGGATAGCGATAGTCCAACTTTTGTCCTAGCCACAATTCTTATTATGTATATATTATATATATATACTATATATATATATATATATTATATAATATATATATATATTATATATATATATATATATATTTATATATAGTATATATAATATATATTATATATATATATATATATACGATATATTATGCGGCCTGTGTTACTTGATTTGCGGCACGTGACCCAATCTTTTGCATCAACTATCTTCCCAGCTCCCACCATTTGGAAAAAGGTTATTTTTATATATTATTATATTATTTTATATATTATACTTATATATTTATTTATATATGTATATATTATATATATTTATATTATATATAATAATATTACTTGAATAAATCTCAACTATGCTTCACCAAACTAAGTTCACTGAAAGCAATTTCAGGGAGTTTGCTACTTCAATTTCTTCGTAATTGAGATCTGCACCGCTGAAAGACACTCACTAGCTTACCGCTTGTTGAAGGCAATATACACTATTCACTGGCGCAGTTCGCAAGAGTGGAAAACTCTTTACAATTAATCACCCCATCACCCAATGGAATCCTATATCTGTTTCCGAGCGTTTCGCTTTTGCCAATTTCGACAGATGATGGGTGTCTCTTGACACCTCTGAACAATCTCTCATCGCTGCTAGAAACCAAAAGAACATCCATGGATTCAGCAATGGTCATTCAGCAATGGTTTCGTTAACACGAATTATTTGTCTTGTTTCTGTAATTTATTTTCCTTTTGATGAGCTTGGTGATATTCTGATTTTAGCAGCATTCTTACATATCATTCCTAAAAAGATTTTTAATCTTGTGAACACGTGGTTAAAAAATTGTTCTCTGTATCTAGGATCATGAAAAGTTGCTATTGTACATTTGTAATCGTTGGAAATCTATTTGAAATTTACAATTTGAAATCTTTTATCGATCTCCATCATGAATGTTTCTGTCATCTTTGAAAGCCCCTTACTTTTAATAGCAGTATTTAGACAGCTTTTCTTCGTTGCAACTAGGACTCACCGTCTGACAAACAATTAATTATTTCTCGAGCTAATAGCTTAGTTACTTTACCTCTCTCAAACGGTGTAAGAACAAGAAATAATACATTATCTAAAATCGCGGGCAGCTTTTCTCACCTGTTTGTTTGTTTGAAGCATAGGCAGACCCTTCCTTTATTTCTCTTATCCTCTCAAGCATGTATAAACTACTATTCCAACGAGAGTGAACATCTTGGGTTACAGAAAGTTGGAACATTTAGTCTCATAATTCATAAATGAATACTATCCGCAAAAAAATTTATCGGATGCGAATAGAACAAACTATTAATTTCAATCATCTAAACTATAATATATATATATTATATTTACAATATATATATAATATAGTATATATATACATATATATATATATTTATATATATATATTATATATATATATATAATATTATAATATTATATACTATATATAATCATATATATAATATTATATATATAATTTAAAGTAGGCTTAAACATAACTTTATTTAAATAACATGAAAAGGGTATGACTTTTGTCAGGACTGATCTACTCAAAATCTGCTTTTCATAGTTGAACCAGACGTGAAAATGTATAATGAAAAATGTTCTTAATTGAAGTTTGGGCAACCCTGAAATTTCCACAAACATGGATGAATAGAAAAAAAGAAACCAGAACAAAATTTAAATTAGATAATATATTGACTCTATATATTAAGTTAACATCCATTACATTTTTTACATATTTCTCACGAAAACTGCTCAGCATTACCATGTTTATGCTCAGTAAAAAAAAAAATTACATGACATGAAGTAAAACTTAATTACAAACTGACTTGAGTTTATATCATAAAGAAAATCCAAGATGAATTTATATTGATCTCAAATGCATTTTAAATATTAAATATAAGCTTTAAAATCCATATATATTATATATTTCTACAATCAAGCTTATTTAGGAGATTAACAAGCTAATAAATGGATACACTGCTCGAAACTAAAATATTGAGGTTTTTAAAGTAACAAATAAAATGTAACAATAATCGAAGGAAAACTGCGGGCGGCTTAAGGTCGTACCAGTAAAGCCGGATCTGCAATATATATATATATATATATATATATAATATATTATATATTATCTATATATATATATATATATATATATATATATAATATATTATATTAAAGCCGGATTGTAATATATATATATATATATATTATATATATATTATTATTAAAAGGTTCAATATGGAAGAAAACTGCAGATGCGAAGTGTGCTGGTCTGAATACGATGATGTGTCTGTTATCCCCAAAGTCCTTCATTGTGGGCACTCATTTTGTCTGGAATGCATTACATTAATTATTCAAAATACTTGCGTCTGTCCCAAATGTCGACGCAGAATAAGTGGTGATGCAAACACTCTTCCTACAAACTATTCCGTTCTTGGATTAATAGATGCTTACAAGTCGATAGGAACTTTAAATTGTGAACTTGTACGTTCAATTGATGTCATGAAGAAAAAGTACCTAGAAAGGAGGGATATTTTATCAAAGGAAAGGTTGCAAGTAGAGTCTACTTTGAAGGTTATTGATGAAGGTCTGGCTAAAATCACTGAATTGACGGACTCTGAAAGTCATGAAATTGATACAAGAAAAGCTGAAGAAATTTTAACAAAGCTTAAAGAAGACTACAAAACGACGATAGATTATGGACACATCAATTATCGGAAATTAATAAATCCTCTATCACTTTCAATGAGGAATTTTGAGGAACCTGAAAAATATTTAACAGAGGTAGGAAAAGTAATTTTTATATATTCTTGCTTTAATAAATATTATATATATATATATATATATATATATATATATATATATAATATATATATATATATATATATATATATATATATATATATATATATATATATATATATATATATATATATATATATATATATATATATAAGCATATAGAAATATATCCCTTCCATGTGTATCACAGAAGAAATATTTTGAGTACCAGTTCACAACTACCCTCCATTCAAAAAAATTTTTGTTAGTAATTTTATTTTGAAATTGTAATTTATCTTTAAATTAAATGAACAATTTCATTTATCTTAGATTTACCAACGATTACAAAATGACCAGAAAATTTATGGAGTTTATCAAACTGGAGACGGTGCGAGGTACGGAAAGGTTTCAGTATTTGATGATAAACTAATCTTTCATTCCTTGACAGTGGCAGAAGTTCCTGAGAATTCTTCTTTTATCTGGGTAAGTTCTCTAACTTTAGGTACAGTTGACCTTTTTTGCTCATCCTTAATAGTTCTTACAAAGTTAATAACCAGCGTTTTTAATTTTAGTTTTTGATGTAAAAGGCATATGTTATGTAAAATTATATTAAATAAATGTTAATAAATTGTTGGTTATATTCATATTATTTATTGCTCAGTTCTATTTATGGGTATTGGCCAAGTTTATTTTTTAAAATATATTCTTGTACGCAATTTAATTGATCAATTTATTTAGATATAGATTGGGTACAGAATGCAAGTGCATATTTCACAAATAAATTATTTTTAAGCTATATCTTATCCAAAGGATTATATTTTATTCAAAAGGTTCTCAAGTTCACTATCATATAATTTCTGCCTTTCTCTCCCTCTCCCTACATTATCCTATATCTAAATTTGTTATTGTACAGATTAATTTATCATTCTAAACAAAAATCCATATGTTTATAGGAATTTTAAAACTGACCAACCAATTCCTAACTATTTCATTTGTAATAATTTTTTCCCCTAATTTCCAGTTTGACCAACTGAAGCAGTGCATAGGCAGCAACAACTTTCACCCATTTATAAAGATACGTTGCAATGCGAAGAACATGACTTACATGGTAAATATCAAAATGTTTAACAAGCGGCTTTCAAATCAATTCATAAAACTCTGCACAGGCGAGTGCGGACCATCCTACAAAGGTTCATCCTTTATGAGAGGAGACCATAAAACTAATACTTTTCTCAACGTTTTGCACGTTAAAAGTTTTATCGAGAATGGTTGCGAAACGAACAGGTCGATAGAATATTTCCACAGAAACGAAATTGCAACTAAAGTTGATTGTAAGAAGAATGAAATGTTCTTAAAGTTACAACCTTCAGGTAGTTTTGACATATATAGAGCTCTAGTCACTGGTGAAGTTACGAGTGTTACACATGGCAAAGTAATTTCACCTGCTAATTTGTATGACTTTATTGATTATAATAATTCCTCGCATTTAAAGATAACAGAGTGTGGCATTGTTTTATATGTATATTAGTTGATTTTTAAATTTATGAAAATTCACTTTAAACCAGTTTTAAATTTTATTATTTTTTCCAATAAAGAATAACTTTTTAACGATCTTATTTTATTAGTTTAGTTAAACTGTTTTAAAATTATTTTTAGTCTATCAATTTATTTTCAAATGAAAAATGTTAAAATATATAGTACTTTTAATAAGAATCTTAATATTTTAATTTTTCTATTAGTGATAGTTTGAGTTGTCCTGCAGCTATAATTCAGTTGTAAATAAAATGGTTCAACTCCGAAGACTTTTTTTTAATCTCTATGTAAATATGAAGCTATTACTCTTAATTTTCTGCATAACTTGTTCGCATAAAATGCGCGAATGTGCTAGAAGTAAAAATATTTATATAAAACGAATTTTTGAAGCTTAGTCACAAGCTGCTTTTAGTTCTTCATAAGAGATATTAATTTATAGAACAAGGGTTACTTTGAAGTTTCTTTAACAGCTGTTGTTGCCGATTACAACGAGAACAATGCGTTATGAAAGGGGAAATGAGTTCTTAATATAAGAGTATGTATGAAAACTTGCAAAACTCTGATTAGAAGCCATGAAAACATTTAAGTGAACCTTTTGGCATTTAATCATAAATATGTGCAAATTATTATTTTTAGTCTGAATTAAAATGACCGCTTTTACCTTGAAATTTCCTGAATTCCATGAATCCACCCAGAGGGTACATTTAAAAGCACGTTTTCAACGTTTTAGTTCCAAAATGCTTGTTGAAACTTAAATATTGTAAACGGAGGAGAAGCAAAAGAATAGTAGAAAAATCTAATTAAATTAGGTGCTTTAGAGATGGGAAATTTCAGAAGTTAAGATTTTAAAACCGAAACCATATCCAAATGAGCAAGAATAAAATCAAAAACTCAGTCAAGAGATAAAAGAAAAAATTATTTTGGATTGGAAGAGTTCGACTGTCGAGAGGCTTAGAAAATTATAAAGTTCAAATAGCAACTGCAATGGTGGTTAAAGAAAAGTGCGAATAGAGTGCGAGAGGAATATAGCTATTACAGCATGTATTAACTTAAAATGGAATTGGAGTATAAGGGTTTGAGTTGAAATCGATGCACCTCATCTGTCGTTGTACCCTCTTTGATTAAACATGTGATGAATGTTATATTAAGGGAAAGTGGAGAAGAGAGAAGACTGCACGTATTCGGCAGCCAAATTATACGAAGTTTGAATATTAGCAGCGAGAATTCCATCCTGATAAATGTGGCCAGGATTTAAATTTGCTCTAGCTGAAATAATAGTGGCGAATGTTTGACCATGTACCGCACAGCAATGATCTTGTTTTGCTCATTTTCAGTTTATTGAATAAAAGAGTGAAAGGAATCTCGCATGCAACCTCACTTCTATGTGGGAGTTATACAGTAAAGCATGGGGTTAAGGGCTTCCCGGTTATAACTTTGTGTTAGAGCTTTATAAATAATTAATTTTGTCATATATATATATATAAATAATATAATATATCATATATATAATATATAATATATATAATATATATATATATATTATATATATATAATATAATATAAATATATTATATAGTAATATATATATATTCTTTATATAATATATATATATATATATATATATATATAATATATATATATATATATAATATATATATATATATATAATATCATAATATTATATATATATATGATATATATATAATATATTTAATATATATGTATATGTGGTAGTTAAGGGATAGGCTGGTAGGCATTGCCTATCCTTTTTTTTTTAAGAAAACAAATCAATTTAAAAAACAACATAAAAATATAAACAAATGTTACTTATATAAAAATCATTTTAACTGAGTTTTTATTCAATATATTAAAGAACTATTAAATACTTCTTTTTAAAAATGAGCATATGCTTGCCTGCCTTTCACTGCTTACGTTGCATACGCAATAGGCGAAGCTGAAACTAAAATATATCCATATACTTACAAGATTTAAAAGGCAACGAGCCTGGTGCCGCGGTCGACTCACCGTGCGTCGTTGGGCTGTTCATAAAATAGTTTTTTTGTTTAAATGTTTCTTTGGAAACCGTGTTTCACTTCCATTATAATTTATAATTTCATTATATATATTAATATATATATATATAGATTATATAATTATATAATATATTATAATATATATTATATATAAATATTATATATATTAATTTTATTATTATTATATAATATATATACTATTAGTATAGCGGAAATAGTTAATTTTCACCCTTTCAAGAACGTCTTATAATGTTTTAACTTTAAAGATCAATTTATTTTTAATAAAATGATAAAATAATACAATAATATTTGATACAAATCAATATTATTTTATTTTAATTCAAAAGTTTAGTCCCGCATACATATTTTCTAAACATTGAAAAACGACCAATATTAGGGGAAGCTAATCGGGATGTCGCTCAACTTAGGGAGGGCTGATTTCAAGAGTGAAGGCGCTCGCCCCCATTCCCCATTTATGACCGTATACACGCACGCACACCACACACATTATATATAATATATAATTATTTATATAATTATACTATAATATTATATATTATTTAGTATATATATATCCTATATATATATATTATATTACCTATATATACTATATATAAATTTATATAATATATTATTATACATAATATATATTATTATACTATATATATATAATATTATATAATATATAATATATTTTATATATATATATATATATATATTATATATATAATATATAAAATAATATTATTATTATTATAAATATATATATATATATTTTATATATATATATAATTATAATATATATATATAATATATTAGTTATACTATATAATATATATATATATAATATAGTATTATATTATAATATATACTATATATTATATAATATATATTATTATTCAGGTATTTATAAATAATAATAAAAAACAAAAAATAAAAAAATAACGAAAATAATAATAAAAATAATAATAATAAATAATAATAATAATAAAAAAATAATAACAAAAATAATAAAAATAATAACAAAAATAATTAAATAATAATAACAAAATAATAATAAAAATAATAACAGAAATAATAATAGGCCCTGTATAATAAAATTAAAATACCAACAACAATAGGATCAAGCGGAAAGCAAAGCTATGAATGGTCTGAAGTTATTCGTGCTGAAAATAGCTCAAAAGTATTGTGCAAATATTCCAATACTGAAATATCCTCGAAAATTGAGCGAATACGTAGTTATATAGAGAAATGGTCAAAGAGAAATTCTCTTTATATGATAAACATAGATTAAGATGAACAAACTGCTGCAGTTGACCAACCATTAGCTGTAGACTACTGATTTATCTCTCTTGTCCATCACATCCAAACAAAGTGCCACCATGACACATTCCTCTTCTATTTCTCCATCTACATCTCCACATCCGCCAATAAGCCCAGTTTCTCCATTCCAAACTCCCAAAAAGCCCAGACTATTACAGACAGCAATAAGTACATTTGCTATGCAAACAACATCAGAACAAAAGAAACATTGATGAATGCATTGCAGATTCTTTTACGCAAATAATATCGCATTTCGGGCTGCAGAAGCACAACAATATAAAGAAATGATATATGCTTTAAGAGCCGGATATGTGCCTCTTACTAGAAAGGGAATTGAAGTTTCTTTATTTTATACTTTTCATGAGAATATTGAATGCAAGCTTAAGAAATGGCTATGTGACTCCACGATTACTCTTCTACAAGATGGATGGTCTTCAGTGAAAAATGATCCAATATTGGCCACATCATTACACACACAAGGCGATTAGTTTTTAACTAAATGCGATTGATTGTGGAAGTCCTCAAAAGACTGCAGAATTTTGTGCACAAGTTGCAAAGAAAATCAATAGAAGAAGTTAAAGAAAAATACGGTAAAGAAGTAAGTATAATACAAAACTTTATTGTATAAATTGTAGTTCAAGAAGTAAGATAATAAAAAAATTGATGTATGATGTTAGGTGCCTAGACAATAATATGTACTATTATTTATTTATTATGTTTAGTTTTTTGTAGTATGCACAGATAATAAAGTGAAAAAGATGAAGGAAGTTATTAAGTTAAAGAACCCAAAAACTTATAACATATGGATGCTCAGCACGATATGTAATTCTGACGATGACGCATTATATTATATCTATATATTATAATATATATTAATATATAATATATAATATATATATTATACAAATAATCTATATATATATATATATTAATATAATATATATTATAGATAACTAAAAGTATAAAGAGACCTTTTTTATTTAAAGAGTAAAGTTTTTTAATATTTTAAATATTATTCATAATGAAAAGCATTAAAATTAATATAAGTAGTATTATTATAATAAATATTATAGAGGATTATAAATATTGTAGTATTTTGAAATAGTATACTCAATATAATTTGAAATATTAAGTAAACTATTATTTGTAGGTCCTTAGCTTTTAACACTCTGAGCGGTATAGAATAATATTATGTACCTAGAGACTTAATAAAACTGAATGCTAGGCTTGTATAGTGTAAATCATGTAAAGTTCTATTGAGTTATAATAATAGTCGTGTATATATTTTATCCCATTTATATAAAATTTACTAGAAAATGGCAGTTTTATTATTTATTAATAATTTATAAAATTATATATATTATTAGTATGATATTTACAAATATAAATGTTTATCTATTCCTAAATAATAAAATATAAATGCTATGTTGGAGTAATAATTTATGTGTATTTTGTTATTTCCAGAGCAGCTTAAAAAGTGTTCAATATATATATTTAATATAAATAGTTTGAGTTAAATAGATTTGTTCTGAGTATAACTATATATATATATATAATAGATTGACTTAAATATAAATTGTTACGAAACTGTCAAAAACCGTTTTTCGACGCCAATGAAACAACACAGAAACAAGTAAAGGTTTATTTTGTATCTATTTATTTCCTATTTTAATACGGTACTACGTTACCATATTTATATATAATAATATATATACAAAAATAAATAGGTACATGGATAATCTCTATGGAAACAATAATAAGAATTTTTACTTAATAGTTTATTTCAATTTGTTATTAATATGAGGTAGGTTATATATAATATTATATTATATTATATATATATATATATATTAATATATATATATTAATATATATTATATATCTTATATATCAGAGGGATCCTCACATCGTGCTAATCAGCACGAATTGAAATTTATTTATTTAAGAATAGTATCATTACTATTAAGATATTACTATTATTTGTATCAAAATATTTTCATATGTATTATATACTAGTATATATATAGTAGTAAATTAAATATTTATTACTTTACTATTATTATCTTATTTTATTTTATTATTACTTTATATTTGAGTCAAGAGTTAATATATTAAGTATGTAGTACAAAATAATTAATGAAATTTATTACAATAATATATAATATATTAATATAGATATATAACTAAAAATATAGATTTATGAAAAAAGTAAATAAAAAGGAAAGAATAGCCGCTTATAATTTCTGATAACATTAAATATATAATGTCTTTAACATTGAAGCTAAAAAATAAATAGTGAACTTAAAATTTTTTGGCGATAATTGAAGCTTATAAACCATTACGAAGCTTTGTTATACCTTTCAACTTTATATCACGATTTTACATTAATTTATATAAATATATAAATATAATACTTATATATATATGTTTATTAATAATAATGTAGTATTGTTAAATATAAAAAAGGTATTCTACACAGGTGGAGCAAAAGGTAGGGACTCGGAGCCGGAACGGGCGGAACAAAGGTGAGATCCGATATTTCTCATAACCCTAAACGAGGTGTAGAGTGGAGATGTGGAATAATATATCCTCCGCGACCTACAGACATACACACACAAAATAAGTCATCTTAGAGGTTTCCGAGAGGAGGCAAGTACAACAACACTGCCCCACTAATAAGTACCACCAAACACCGGAAGTGAGGTAGGCGAACTAATAGATACTAACCATACTTTTGATTACGATTTATCCACCCACAGGAAAGAGCACCGAGAGAGAGAGACAGTGTACCCTGTGACGATCTAATATGTCACCACTAGCTGAGCTGTAATCGGTTTACTAACGCTTGCGGCGTATTAATATAATGATAGATAAGTTATTGGCTATATGGAATGTCTTAACAATGATGTATTACCATTTTTATACTCATTAATATTTAAATTTTATACATATTATACATGATATATGAGGTGAAATAATAGTAATATTAATATATAATTAAATTATATAAATATATATATATATAATTAATTATTAATATATATATATATATATAATATATATATACTATATTATTAATATATATATATGTTATATATACATATAATATATATATATTAAATATATAAAATATATAATATAATATATAATAATATATTATATATATATTAATAGTATTAATATCAATATATATAATATATATCTGATATAGGTATTATAAACCTAACAAATTAATACTTACATACTATATACATAATCCTAATTAGATATATACTCATAAACTTAACAATATGAACTTATACAGGGTATAATATATATGGATATTATACTTATATATCTTATAGTTATTTCGGAAAAATCTCCCTATACCTGTAAGAAAGTTCTATTTTTTATTGCTTCCATAGAGGAGAGAATACCCTGCTGACACTAAATTTAATTAATAGAGAGAGGGAGGTAAATGAGAGTACCAACAAGAGTTCAATATAATGCGAATAAATACATCCCGATGAAACTTCACAGATTCCATTCTGATATACCAAAACTTGCCAATTGTTCGATTCCGAACTCCGATTCTAATTGCATAGTCTTGATAAGTAATAAAATTAAAAAAAATAATATATAAAAATATAAAAGTATAAATACTTGGCTATATTTTTTTTATATTAGGAGCAGGTAGAGGCATAATACATATTATAAAAGGGAAGAAGTATTATGACACGTATTCATTGCTAATTACATAGTCATTCACATTCACACAGTCATAGACATACAAACACAGATGTTATTTATATCACTTAAGACATATATGAGTTAGATTAATTGTTTAATATATAATAATATTATTTATGATATATATATATATATATTAATATTAATATGATATATCATATTAATATTATAATATAATTATATATAATAATATATATTGATATTTATTATTCAAAATGATGAGTTTAATTACACGGCATATAATGATATAGGTAGGCTATCGTATTAGCTCAGAACTGAGGTAGATAACTACAAGGGGGAGGGGGATCGATTATATTCCATACCCTACGTATAAGGTGTACTTTTGCTAGAGGAGTACCTTTTGTGGTAAATTAGTAAGTGAAGCTAACAGATAATTAATCCCATTTCCAACTGGCACAAATGTATACCAGTTGTCTCAAAGCCGACATATATGGTAACGCACATGAGTAACTCCAAACCCGTATTCCCCTGTCCGGAAGAAGGCGCAGAAGAGGGACGAGGAGAAAGGCACGACGAGAGAATGAGAGAGGAGAGAGCAAGAGAGAAGAGGACGAACGATGAGCCTGCGACATGAACGAGGTGCGGTTATACGGCCTTTACGGAAGATGAGAGAGATTGCAAAGTAACTATCTTACCCCGGGAAAAGTTTAATGACAAGAAAAAGACATAATCCGTATTTAAGCCGTGAGAGAGTGAGAATTTCTTTTTGTGTGATTTTACGCAGTTTATTAAATACGCAGAAACTGCCGAGTATAAAGGTGCATCGTAAAGCCTAAGTTAAAGGCTCTCCCTAAATTTCTCATATTGGAGCCTTCATTGGCCCAAATAATATTATAAACTAATGAAAAGAAATGCAATTTCTCTTTTATCTTAGATTCCCCTCAGCCTATTTCTTTTAGAATTTTTATGCTTTATCACACAATTTTAAACCCGATATATAATATTTAAGTTTTAACCACTAGATATACCAATATACCAATGAAAAATATTCGCAATTCTGCTAGTTATCGTATTAATGTAGGCTTTTTGAGTAATTTTTTTTTGTCTTTCTTTATTATTTTTTTCACTCACTTAAATTTAAAAATTATTGGACTCATATAGCTTAATTTTTATTTCAGCAAAAATTGATTAATTCAATTCTCTTTTTAATTCCCGTAGCTGATTTGTTAAGTTTTATTTATTATTTAGAGAGATAGGGAGATTAAGATAATTGTGTGTTGAAATTAATTTATTTAATTATTTACTGGAATTTTACGTTTCCATTAATTTATTAATTTATATATTATATATATATATTATATATAGTAAATATATATATAATTAAATATATAATATATTATTAAATATAATATATATATATATATATATATATATTAATAATATATATATAGTATTAATATATATAATCTTATATTATTAATATATATATATATATATATATTAGGATGACCGTAAAAAAATGAAACATAAAGTTACTTAACGCCAATACGGAACGGGATGTTACTTCTCGAAATCAAAAAAATAAAATTTTCGTTACAGTAGTAGCAATACTATGATACATAAATTAGAATTAGTTTCTACGGTGTCGAAATTAGATTATTTCTATTTATTTCTTTTTTTTTTTTTTTTACCTGTTCTAAGGGTGAACGATCGTAAAATTAGGTTAGGTAGGTTAATAGTTAGGATTAGGTTTAGGTCAGTTGACGAATAAAAATATATGGTCACTTCGAACCCTTATAAATATACAATCTTAACATTTTATTAAGTTAATCATCAGAGGCTACCTGTAGAAAATTATTTTTTATGATCCGAGTCATCTCGTTAACGTTCATAACTAGTGTGATGAGCGTTATAAGTAAGCTTTATTTTATACCTAATATTATTATAAAAATATATATATATAATGATTATAATTATATATAATATATAATCATATATAATATATTATATAATATATATAATTATATATAAGTATATAAGGGTATATAAGATGGGATATTTCTGGGAACCCATAGACCGTGAGGTTAGCCATTAATTTTGGAACCCAACATATATATAACTAATATATATACTCTAGACTACTTGAAACCTTTTTTGAAAAATGGAACCCTCCATATTTTTTGTAGTAGCTATAATATCATTAATAACATGCATTTTATCACAAATATAATATACTCTATCATATGTAATGCTCACTTATTGAGAGAGTAGTCTCTTCAAATCAACAGTTTCACCTATAATATATATATACCCTATAATATCCAAAATGTTTTATATAAAAATAATATATAATACTATTTATAAACTACGTATATAATGATATCAATATTATAAAGACATTTTTGGGCCTACTTATATTTACCTTTGTTTGGGACTTATTTTTTTTACCGTATAGCACGCACGAGAGGTCAGAGAGAGAGCACGATGTAGCAAAAAGTTGCTCGGAAGTCGCCACTGAAATAAATAGTATACCTAATATATACTAACCTGTATAGTTATATATATAATAGTTACTTTATAAATATTTATTATGAACCTTTATATGATTTATTCTATATGATGACAACCGTTTGGTTCATTATATTATATTATTATTTATATTATATATATAATACCACATAGGGTATATAGTACATACTATACTATATCTAATTACGCTGAGTAATGGCCTTGCTTGTTAATGGCTCAAAGATACCCATGCAAGGTCATAATTTGCTGCACCACAACTACAACCCTTGCCCAAAGCGTAACAAAAATAAATTATTTGTATAAGCGATGAAAGATTAACAAATTTTTTTTTAATTTTTTTTTACCCATTTGGTTTTTATCAATTCTGATTAATTATCCTAATATTTAAATTATTCTTACTAAAAGTTGCTCCCCTCTGCAGAGATCATAATTAATTTCTTTTTGGGGCCCGTGTCAATCAACACACCAAAAAATTAAATATATATTAGAAATTCACGCCATTAGGTACGGAAATATTTGAATTGAGGAGAATATTCCTAAAGAATGCTACGTAACAACAATTTTATATATTTTTGGGGCAACACCCTAAAATTTTTTGGGCATCCACAACGTGAGCGCCAGCACATTTGTTGTACATAAATGTACTAGTAATATCTATCCGATTCCTTTTCATAAGCTTTATTGCAACTATCGATTATAATGTAGGTGGTGACTTCTATCATTTTCAAAATCAGTTATGTACTCCTACTTGACTTTAAATTTTGACGAATTATTAATGGCAATCGTTCGCAAATAATAGGCATTAATTCGTTACACTAATGCACAACACATTGCAAGTAGTAATCTAAGCTACATTTTTTTATAAATATGGAGTCGAGAGCGCGAGCTCTTTGTACCACATTCTTTTATGTTTATATCGAACGAACAAAGGCGTGCTCCACCAGAAAAATAAACACCACCGGGATGTCAAATATCCCCTCCCGTCGGTACGTAACTCTCGGTCCCCCCTATTTTTACGAAACAGACACCTGTCGTACGTATTGTCCCCGCCTATTTTTAACACCCCTGAGTATTTTTCCATCGGCCATGGGTCAAAATTTTTGACCCACGAGGTATATATTTTTGATGTGTCTTTAGAAGGGGGCCTTAGCACTTTTGTTGATGTACTTTCTTATAGACATTGTTGTTCTCGAATCCCTGTCAGACCCGCAGGTTGCGAAAGACACGGCAGCCCTTCGACACGCCAGCCCGCCCAGTTGCACAGCGTTTGTCCGACCGCCCGATCGCGGCTACAAGAGCGAGAATTTCCAAAATAGAGAAGAATGTGACGTCTTTTAGTAATAAATAATTCATTCTCACAATGTATTTTTCAATAATTTTTTGTGTGAAAAGATTTGATACAAAACTTTGGTTCTCTCGCGCCGAGTACGAAAGGAAGTCGTGTTGTTTTCTCCTCGACCTCCGACCCGAAACCTCCTTGAAAACCCGGGGTAAAGCTTCACCGACCTATCGCAATCCGACTCCAGGCTCTATCCTTTGTGGTTTCCGGAATCGACTCCCGTAACTCCCCATCCCTTTCCAATTCTGCCCCCCGCGCGACTCCTTTACCTCCCACTGTATATAAAACGCTCGACTCACCGACTGGCCGACTCCCGACTCCCCGACATCCCGACCTCCGACTCCCCACTCTGCAGTATATTATAACTATATATACTGATTATATATTAACCTCACTATATGAGGCCACCTATCCCATAACCTAAACTATAACAATATATAAATATATATTATATATATATATATAAATATATATATATATAATAATATAATATAATATATATATATATATATAATGATATATATATATATATATATAACTAATATATATAAGTATTAATATATATATATATATATATAATATATATAGATATATATATATATTATTATTATTATTATTATATTTATATTATTATCTATTTTATTATTATTATTTTTATTATTATTATTATTACATCTCCCACATAACTGCAGGGTGGTGGTGTCAGTTGCAGATCGAGAATGCTGTTACTTATTTGCTAAGTTCCAGGGTGGTTTAGTTATATATATATATTATATATTAATATATATATATATAATATATCATATAACCATAATTAGTGGATAGTATATATATAATGTATCCATATATATATATAATAAGTTATCAGTGAATAAGAATTACAATTGGGAAAATATACGTACATATATTATATAAATGATATCTATATAATATATAATATATTAATACTATATATATATTATATATATATATATGACTATATTTGCTATATTACTATATATATATATATTATATACTACATATATTGAGGCGTACTCTGTAAACGAGAAAATATAACGTTTTTAATAATAATAAAAAAACATTTCTTCCTTTATAAATTCAAGAAATCAAAAATAATCATCTATAAATTTTTTTGCCTGTATAGGTCAGTCTATGTCGTCATTAAATATGGGATTCCATCTAAATAACTATTTTGAAAGCAGAGTTAGAACTTAGAAGTATGACCAGCTGAATTATCTTTATTATTTTCCATCAAATTAAATATGCAAATTTTGCTTTCAGTTAGAGAGAAATATCAATAGCGAAATGGTTATACCATCAAAGATCACAAGATCAGACCAGCAAAGACATGGTCTTAAATGAAATCTCAGTAGTAAATTAGACAGTCCTTCAGTCAGGGAAATAAAGTTGCTGAATATTATTTAACTCCAATGGGCCATGTTAACCAGACATTTTAACCAGATAAGTTAACCAAATATTTTAGTTTGTTAGAAACGGAATACAGTTAATGAAATGAAGTGAAAAATGTGGTGCTAGAGAGATCCATGAAAAAAAGAAATAATACTTAACATAACCTCTTAAAACTGTGAAAACTATTTTAAAAAACAGAACAAAATAATGTTGTTTTCTTTTTGTAAAACCAAAAGAATAACCGATAAAAACTACTGAGCTTTACAAAACATTTCTTGTACTCAATTCACGTAAAATTAGAATAATTTTGCGTAGTAAAACTTTAAAATGAAGAAATACAGCATGTGTGATGGATGACTGTTGGAGCGGTTCAACATATTAATTTTTTTTTCTTCAATTTCATACAATCATACAAGTTAGTTTACGAATTTCTCGCAAAATCACCTTATTGATACTATACAGGTAACAACGTACCCTCATATATATATATCCATATATATTTAAAGTTATTCTGTGTAATTACTAATTGTTAAAGAAATATCCTTATGTCGGTATATAGTAATGTCTACGGTTATTATAAATATTTGTGTAATTAAACTTTTTTACAACTTTACAACCGCTCCCAGGAAGGTCTAAGACCCTGTCAGCGGGGCAGCAACTCTTCTGAATCTTCCTCTAATCTTCCCTATCTCACATCCACTGCTACTGTCTGTACATAATTCCCATGTCTTCTCTCAATGAGCTGCCTTCACCGAGTTCTTTCGACCCATCCCCGTCTTTCCTAGGTCTTCCTCTTGGTCTCGTTTTCTCCGGTCTCCACTCACCCTTTTCACTAGTGCTACTCTTTTTCCCTTCTTTTCATTCCTCTCCAGATGTCCCCACCACCTCAATCTGGCTGGATCCATCTTATTCAATATATAGGCCTTCCATCCAACCATTTCTCCTTCTCTTTATTCTTTCGTTTTGCTCTTTCTCATCTGTCTGTCTCTTCAATAGTCTTTGGGCCATGTATCGGTGAGCTTCTCAAAACGGTACATTAATCCGGGCCGATTGTATTCTAACTATCTCTCTCTTGGTGGTCGTACTCCTAATTGCTCTGCTGGCCATATAGTAAAATCGGTATTCCATTAAACACCAATCTCTTCTCCAAAATATAACACCTCATCAACTCAATCTACACGGCATGTTGGTCTAATCTTACTTCCAGTATGATGATACACACTGCTCTTACTGCCCGCGGATCCGATCTGAGAGCTATCCCTGCGTTGTGATCTTCTTGTACATTTCCTCCATCAATCTTGGGTCGAATACTGATCCCCACCGCAAATATTTACATTTCCTGCCACATCTTTATCTCCAAGTCTCATTCGGCAAACCTCTATTCTCAACTCTCTCCGCATCCTTTGCTTCTCTAACTGGACGGGGGCCACATATCTGGATCTCCGTGCTTTTCTAGTGTTTTATTAGTTCAAGCCGGCGCTCGGCGTCAACCTGGTTAGCAACCCACTCCTATCCCCTACCTCTCTCAACCTTGTCTCCACTCTGCGCTCGGTCCAAGCACCCTCAAGTCATCCGCATTAGCCAAAATTACTCACAAGTGCCAAATCTCCGCGAGAATTCTGCTGCGCCATCACTTCTTTATCACTATTTACCAAACTCTCAGATACCGATACAGAACAAATAATTACGGTGACAAAGACGCTTCCTTGTTTAACCCCTGTATCTCACCTCTCCGAACCATAATCCTCCTTATTCTCAGAATGTCCCTTTTGTTCTTTAAACACATTACAGTTTACTATTTCCTGTTACAACTCTCCAAAAATTACTCCCATCTGCTCTCCAGAGCTCCTCTCTAATTTCTACCGACGCCTTCCATCTTGACATAATCTAGGCCTCTCTCTCCAACCACTCGTCCACAGTCCTTCTCTTTCTCCACTGAGCACTCGAAGAAATCGAAAGCTTTTTCTTCCAGATCCTATGAAATATATATATATATATATATAATATATATATATATATATATAATATATATATACAGTAAAATAATATATATATATATACTATAAATATACATATATTACTTATAATATACCCTGATGTAGAGACTAATATAAATTATAATATACTGTATTTATAATAATATATTATACATATAATATATATATATATTATATATATATATAAAGTTTAGCGATTAAATTAAATGAAAAATTAAGGAGAGGTATGGAAGATGGAATACATTAAATGATTAAGCAAAGGTTTTGAACACTCTTACAAGAGACTAAGAAAGCCTCTCATCTCAACTCTATAATTGGAATTTTAAAAAATGAAATAATGACCATTAAATTTTTAAAATAAAATTGCAATTGTTTAAAGAAATAATAAATGAAAGAAAAAAATATAAATGAGAAAATGTACATATAAATGTATACTTATTTTCATGTTCAGATTTACATTTCTGAAAATCTCTAAATGATTTTCGTGAAGGTACTAAGTGAAAAGTCTGAAGTATTTCCAACCCGCAATGAATTAATTAATAGAGGAAAATAAAGTATTGTTTACTCACCCTCGAGGATGTGTTTGTCAACTGTTTACCATCTAGCCACCAAGTTATCTCAGCTGGAGGTCTGGCACCAACACTTTGGCATTCAAGTTCGTATGTTTTGCCTGCTGACAGTGGCTCTCTTGACCCAAGGAAGCTTACAGATAATGGCTTAACTGCAGAGAATATGATATATATATATATATATATAGTATATATATATATATATAGTTATTATATTTAAATATTTATATATATATAATTATTATAATATATACTCACTTATATATATATGTTATAATAATATACTATATGCTCGTGCTATAGGTGGTGGTAGTGATGGGGTAATCGGACAATGTCAAATACCTATTTATAATGAACAATCAGCAGATGCGGAATGTGGATGCTGATGTCAGCACAAAAAATTATAATATATAACATATATATATATATATATAATTAATATATTATTATATATTATAATTATATAATAATTATATAAATTATATAATTATAACTTATATTATATATATTATATAGTAAATATATAATATTAATATATAATAATTAAAAATTAAATATTATATATATATATAAATAATTAATTAAAATTTTTAATCTCAAATTGTAATGTAATATACAGTTGAACATCAAATTTCTTTCTTTATTATACGTATTTGTATTGTTAAGGTAAAGTATTTCGTTAATGACTTGATGGTATTATTAATTTTTTTTTAATATTTATTTGTGTATGCGTGCAAGAGTAAATCCAATTCAGAAATATATTAGTAATATATAAATGTTGTGTATTTTAAGTTACGAATACAACCAATTGAAAACTCATCTTTTGGAAACTCAATTTTGCAAAAATCTGGATTATCATTGGTCGTTATTAGAAAATTTAAGCTTTTATTATATTATTATATATTTAAATTATTATTATTAATTATTATTATTATTAATTAATTATTTTATTATTATTATTATTCATTATTATTATTATTATTATTATTATTATTAAACATTATTATTAGTATTATATTAATATTTTAAAAAGAACATTAGAAAAGAGATACTACGTCTTTAAACTATAATATATATTATATAAATATATGATTATATATATAGTTAATATATATATTATATATTATATTATATATTAATATGATATATATATATTAAATATATATAATATATATATATATATATAATATATATATATATAATATATATAATTATAATATATATAAGTATAATATTATAATTAGTTATATTGTCGAAGAATAAATGTATTATTTTGTAAAATTGTGGCAGCGCAATTTTTAAATTTTTTGTTAGCTTTTTATTAATTTTGGTTTTTCAACGAGAGATTGTTTATTTCTTATTATTCTTCTCTTAGACGGTGGTAACGATTTTACAAGAAATTAAACCAATCTTGCATTTCTTTTCAATAAATGTCTGGTTATATTTGTCTGGATTAAAATTAATTGATATATATACATAATCATTTATTATTATTGTTTATTAAGTGTCTGCAAAAGAAAAGGAAGGGATTCATAATTGACTGTAAGCCATATAAATAAGTAAAAATGTGAATATTTGGTATCTTTTTCGCTTTCATTGTTGCTGTTCCATGTTGGTATATAGTTGGTAGCTCTTGACGCCTCGTATGTCCGATCATATGGAAATTAAATTCTTTAGCAGTAGTAGTAGTTTTTTTATTCTGTAAAGCTTTTTTTTTACAATGTTGAAAATATAAAGTAAAAAATGTAATATATGTTTATATGGAATTAAAAATTGGTGATATAATTTCACGGATGTGGAAAAATTGCTATTTATTATTATACAATAAAAGATAAAGGTAAAATTTTTACCCCCATTGGTAGATGGGGTAGATTTTCAAAATGAGAAGAACTATGAATCGCTATCCTATCAAAGCGTCCGTCCTGCATATACGATTTTTTGGGCAAAGTGCAATTGTGTCCAATGTTGCTAGATATGACTTAAAATTAATCTTCAATCTTTTTTTCGTATATTAAGTTATTGAAGTGTTTGCAAAATATTAAGATTAAATTGAAAAAAGAAACATAAATCATTTTATATTAAATATTCTGTAATTGACATATGGTTAAATGTTATTGTCAGAAAGTTTTTTGTTATTTTACTGGAAAGATTCGTTTTAACTCAATTGAATTAGGTAGCAACTATTTGGCATTTGATAGTAACAGCTTTTTCATATGTTATCAGCTGGTCTATAAGCGTATTCTGTGCAACACTTAAAAATCGACGTCTTTTGTAAATGTCAAATTCATTTAATTTTCAAAGTAAAAGATTTAATATCTGTTTTATCAAATCGATCAGGCCAGACTCATTTCCGCTACCTTTGACTGGCTTCAGGCATATGACATCAGTTTAGTTATGAACGTTTTTATGAACATACATGTATTTTATGGTACCGAGGATCTATATAGAAATTAATGGTAAAGCATTTTGTATTTTGTATTGAGTAACACGAATAAAATATATATACTATAGTATAATCTGGTATTAGTAACTTGTTGGTTCTAATGTATTTTCTGTATGGCGCATAAAACCGGAAAAAAGAAGGTAAGAAATGAATCTGAAAAGGGAGACATCTAGAGCTAATAGATGTTGGCATAGGGGAAGAATGTTAGAGAAAACCTGAGTATTTGAATAAGTACGGGTACGAGAGGAAATTGTTCGGTTATAAATGTTTTTATTGAAAATATTTAAAGTTTAAACGTCACAGTAGTTTTGCCAGTGAAGTGGTCAGACGGATATGTTTAAACGTATTCCTCATTTATTTAAAATAGTTAGCAAGAAGTGTAGTTTTTTTAGGTCTTAAGACATTGGTTATGTGCAATGGGATCAAAAACAGATTGATCGAGTAAAAAAAGGGAAATAGATATCTATGATAAGAGGAATAAATAGTTGAGGACTGAGAGCGCTTTCACACAAAGGCAAACAGACGTCGGAGTCAGAGAGAGGAGGTATCGACAGTAGAAGTAGAGTCTTTAAGGGAGAGGAAATAAGTTGGTGTAGGAATTTGGAAAGTTTAAAAGTAGGAAGGAGTAGCAAGCTAGTGAGAGGTATTAGCACAAGGAGAGAAGGGGGCAGGAGAGAGTAAGCGGTATTTGAGAGCGAGAGGAGAGGCCTGGATAGCGGTTACAAATACAGGTTTGAGAAATCTAGAAAAAAGTGGGTTAGGGGAACGTCCGACGTGGTCTTTTGTATAACTGTATTTAGAAACTGATGTTGTTTTATACAATTTCTTCAGCTGTCCGTCCTTTGCCTTTGTTTGAGACACTGAAAATTTTATCTGAATCATTTTTATTTGAATGTTTTAAGTTATTAACATTTACTGAAACTAATTTTTAGTTTTTTTAATATTTTCAATTCTGCTGATTTTTGTTTATTCAGATTCGAAGAGTAAGTTTTGACATGAGTATTTATATGTAATATCTTATTTTATTAAAACCAGCAATACATATTTATATATATATATATAATATATTAACTATATATATATTGTAAATTAATAAGTAATATATATTAATAATATAATATATTTATTTATAATTTATATATATATATAGTTATTAATACTGAGTATATTTTAATATTATATATATATGTATATTATTATTAATTTCTTATCTTTCTTTCTTCATACTAACCTTATTTTCCCAAGATTAGGAGTAAGGAAGCGCTAACATAGCATCCGGAAAGTAAAAGAAGAAGCAGTAATCTAAAGAGTATGAACAAATGTCGAAAAGAGCCCAGCCTTACCGCCCGCCCCAGTCTGTACCATTAATTAGTGAAAGCTTCATGGGACCGCGACCTTGACTCATGACAGTATATATATTCCACCTATTTTAGTTTTATTAATATAATCATGGTCTCCCTCCCAATGGGAGGGACCTTTCATCAGGACCCGCGACGCTGGGACCCTCACTGATGGTAAATTACTCGTAATGGCTCAAGCGGTTCATCCCGGTGGCCCAGGTAGGGCCACAGAAGCTCTACCATAGAAGGCCCGTCCCGCCTATATTTCAAACAACCACTGGTCTTTGCAGTATTTCGGCCTTAACATACAAGCGCACGGAGAGACGAGAGAGAGAAAGAAGAGGACGCAGAGGACGATTACTGCAGAGTAGTAGATAGAGAGAAGGAGATGACATGAGAGAGGTAGCAAGAGAACATATTAATCTGCTGTAGATTCTTCGCGTTCTCGCTGCGAAGGCCTATTTCCCGATTCAAGTTTGGCCTGATATAAAGGGGCAATTCGACTTCACATTTTCTCTCCACATGATTAATGACTGAATTTTAAACTAAATAATAATAAATAATAATCGCACCTGAATAATAAATAAGCAATCTAACTATCAATATAATAAATAATATAATAATAATTCATGATAATAATATAATATTATGATAATAATGTCACTATATAATATATATATATAATATAATATATAGTTATATATAAATACGGTATATATAGTAATATATTATCATTAATCACTATATATCTAAGTTAGGTAGCTAGTCGGTATAATAAATATATATATATATAGTATTATATATGTATTAATATACGTACAATAATACACTATGCACATCGACCGAGCATAGTAGGAATTAAATGACACGTAAAGATCGAACCTATGCAGCGGCTCAATTATTTATATTACAACTGCGACGGTGGACAGAGTGGATTAGTAGGATTATTATACCTATATGTCATATTAGATGAGTGAGTAATATAAATATTAAAATATAATATGAACATATATATACTATAGATATATATATTCCTATAATATATAGTATATACACTAATATTAGGTACATATCTATATATATCAGAGGTCTCGTCTACTATTGCACTGCTCACCCTACAACACAACACATACCATGTGCGACTCACAGCTACATAGATATTAACTACACTTACACTTACTAAACAACAGGCACAGTACACACAGTGGTGACGTCGAATACTTGAGGTGACTACGACGACAAACGAAACACAGATCTTTCTTACACTCGACCAGATTTACTTAACACACTATACGTCACTTATATACGGCAGATTGCACTAATGGCACTTACACACTACCACGACTCAGATGATAGCTACTTGTGTACACTTGTACCGATTTAGGACCCCATAAGACAACTGCAGCATGCGTTGTGAGATTACCAGCATTTTAACATGCTAGACACCTCTCAACTAATGAACTTAATTACACAAGTCACTTTAAATACACAAGGGCATCAGTCGATACACGTATGCACATTAGTACACACATTAAACCTATGACACTTTGTACCACACCATTCACTTATGACAACTTGATATCATTTCACATCCATCAACTGTATGACACTTCTGTACAGCTTTACCCTAGACAACTGGCTTAACAATTTTACTGAACTATGAATACACTACAAACGACAAACTACCAACCTTTGTGTCTCCATGGGTCATTTGGCTCACCCCCTTTAGACTTGGCGATCACTTAAATTTTTAGGCTAGCACTACAATTAGTTTCCGCACCAACCCTTTGGGTCTTCCATGGGAGCAATTTCGAGAACCCAAATTTTTTTCGGATCAAGACCTCTTTTGTATTCTACGGTGACTATTTTGGCTTGTAACTTTTTGAACTTGTAGCTTTTTATGATGTGCTTTGATGGTGTTCCCAATCACCGTACGAAGTATCTAGTGATGTTCTAATTAGTGTTCCTAGTATTATTCTAGAGTATTAGATGAAGAGCTGCCTAGTGTGAGTGCCAAGTGAGTGCCAATTAGAAGTGTCAATGAGTGCCAATGATGCCAATGAAGTGCCACATAGTGCCAACTAGTGGCCCACATAAGTGCCAACTGGAGTGCCCACTTGTTTTCAAAGCTTCTCTAAGAGCCTCACCCTGACCTAGTAATAGCCCTAATATAAGGTGTCTAACCCTATGTTTATAGCGTCTTGGAAGGAATCGATTTGTGTATATTACAAGCTGCTAGGAAGCTTCCTACTATGAGTTAGCATTTACTTACACTTATACAGACATTCACTAATTCACTATGACACTTATACAACACTATGACATCTAAGCACTTACCTCTCCATAGAACACTTAACTTATGACCCATATACACTGACCTTGCAAACCTATCCAGATCATCAAAATACAAATAGTTAACTGATGAACACATTTTATATTTTTCTTAATACCTTTTTAATTATAAATTTTACAAGAATTTATGTAAGAAGAAAAAGCCAAAAGTGCCTGATATATAATCATTTTATTTCACTACAATTGTGCGAACTTTTATTAAAAACATATAAATTACTTCCAGTTTTACATGTTTTTACTATAAACGCAGTAAATCAGTACACTCAGTTGAAGATCAGAACAAGTTTGGAATAAATAAAGAATTTCCCTTTTTGTTACTGTTTTATTATAACTCCCCAACTTCTCAAACTCTCCAACTAAGACAGAATATGGTGGGTTTGAATGAAGCATAAGAAAATGAAGCCAAATCATCCAAGCCACAAATGCAAAACTCAAGGCAAAACCTCAAATTAAAAAAGCAATAAACCACTATTAATTTTTAGTTTAAAAAAGGCATTTGTAGTGCAAACTGTTTGCGATAATTATTTACATGGTGAGTGGCTGAATGCAATAATTATTGTGTAGGGTGAATGCAATAATTATTGCGCAAGGTGAATGCAATAATTATTGTGCAAGGTAAATGCAATAATTATTGTTCAAGGTGAATGCAATATATAGTCTTGCAAGGTGCATATCAATGAATATCGAGATATTCATTAGCATGGTCTACGAGACAACATTGTAAGGGTAGTGACATGGTATACATTCCAGATAACACTGATGTCTTACCTGGGATGGAAGCATGCTATTGGTAGCGTGTACGTGCTTAAAAAATAGATATATGAAAGGACTTAAAACTGTGCATGCGGATATGTTTTCTAAACCTGGGAAAATTTACCCAGCATTTCGTTTTAGACATCAGTTGGTGAAGATGAGAAAAGCTATTTAGCTGGCAAAACCTTTCCAACATCATCCTTTCCTTAAAATTAACACATTTAAAATAATAGAAAATGCATTAACACATTTAGAATATGCTTTGCTACAAATGGGAATTAAGTGGTGCCGATGTTAAGCTATACCACGCCCATCCTTTACCTTTACCGCAATCATTTTTTATTGATTCTACATATAGCGTTGGGGGCTATTTACGGCAGCTGTTAATCAAAATAAAAATGCATGTATAAAAGAATCATGGTCAGGGGCTTAATATACAAATAAAACTCGTTTAGTGTACTAGTTAACAAACCAGTGTTAAGTTATTGCACCAGTGGTAGAAATGTGCATTATCGCGCAATAGGCCCTAAGGCAAGAGATAGCATAGCTAGGACACAAATTAGCTTCGGTTGAGACCGGAAGGCCACGACTCTACTCTGTAGGGCTCCAGCGGTAGGGAGCATCGGTGCGAACACCTCGGTTCTGTATTTCTCGGGGTATCCCAGAAATGAGAATGTAATGTAGGTGTAGCATTGAGGCTCCTTTCATAAAACTCAGAGCTTCGGCATCGGCCGAAGGCTCTGTCCAATTTCTGTTAAGTTTATGCAGCATATAATAAACATCTTATAAACTAAATTCAGAGTAAAATATATATATATAACTCACCTCGAGAGTGATGTGTAAGAACATTCAATCTATTCATTCAAAGAGAGACAGGTAAGAGTACTGATTACTGATAATGTGTAATATTTATTGAAATGTACTATTTGTGAGCAAGCACCCTATATAAGAAGTAGTAAATTAGAAATCCATATTTGAAATGATGTTTTTATTCACATAAGTAATATAAGATATTCAATGAAGTAAAGTAACAAATGTCCCTTCTGTTGAGATACTCTCTCTTCGTAGGTGAATTGGTAGTCACAGCCCTTTCCAGCGCGTTTACCCACCTTGCCTCTGACTCTTCGTTTTAGCGAAAATTTTGTGAATCGAAATTCGAGTCGCGGAAGCCTTCCGTGAAATTTAACCTCTCTTGCGAAAGCGTTTTAAAGGTTTGGAGGATTTCTGGAGAGAGTACTTGAAAGTAAGATTTATTTTTCTGAATTCTTCTTGTTAATTTAAGCCTGACTGAAGAGTATCTCAACAAAGACGGGTTTATATATATTATTTTCATTTCGACTTATGCTAAAATTTTGCTGGCGCAAATCTTAGCATGTACGAACATAAATTAAATTTTTTACAAAGTTATAATGGTATATATATATATAATATAATATATATATATAATATATTATATATATAATATATATATATATATATATATAATATATATATATATATA
>JABUQX010056161.1:35000-42500 GCA_015478945.1 Trachelipus rathkii | reverse complement strand
TATATATTGGAACCTCTCATGGGTTATACAGGAACTAAAAATAAAATTAGTCTGAAAAGTTTGCAACCCTGATTTATTATCAAACAAAGTAATACAAAAAAATATTTTTTTAAAAAGAAAAAAAAAAAGAAAGAGCTACCGTCGGTATAGGCTTTACAGCTTCATTTTTCATTCTAAATATATATATATATATATATATATATAATATATATATATATATATATATATATAATAATATATATATATATATATATATATATATATATATATATATATATTATAATATATATATATATATATATATATATATATATATAAATATATATATATATATATATATATATATATATATATTATATATATATATTTATAGGTAGCCTCTAGAAGAAGCCACTAATCATATCTCAAAAAACTACACAGCTACCAGGAAAAGGATACATTGCTGGAATGCCTTGGTCCAATTTTAAGTCGGAAAAGGCAAAAAAAAAAAAAAAAAAAAAAAAAAAAAAAAAAAAAAAAAAAAAAAATTACATCTCAGAACTACAATAGCTACAGCGAAAAGAATACAATTTTTGGAATCCTGGAAAATTTTTGGAAAATGTAAAAAAAATGAAAAAATTAAAAAAATTATGTTAATAATTATAGTAATATGATTATAGAGGCCTATTAGAGACCTTTTATTGGTTACTCGTTAAAATAAATTGACTAATATTTTTGCTTTTTTTTTTTTAACTAAAGAATACCCCAGGGTATACCGCGATGGCAGGAGTCGGGTCTCTCGGCCTTCCGGGGAACTACGGGGTGGGACTAATTCCCCCCCTCCGGGGAGGGTCTCCGGAAACCCCGCTCCTTTGGTATTTGGGTTCGCGGGGGTTCTCCGCCCTCCCTACGGGGTAATGGAAAACGTCCCCCCTGTGTTCCCCGTCGCTCGAGCCCCCTAGAATTGCCGTGTAATTACCTTTACAAATTAATAATAATATATAATAATATATATATATATATATATATATATATATATATATAATATACTAATATTATATATAATATATATATATATATATATATATAAACTATAATTTTATTATCTTTGTCCTACACCCCCCCTTCAAAAAAAATAGCCAATTTTATGTTTTAAATTTATTTTTTTTTTTTTTTTTTTTTTTACATTTTCCTAACAAAAATTTTAGAAAGGATTTCCTAAATTTATTTTAATTTCATATGTAGCTTTTGTAGTTTTCCGATATTTTTTTTTTTTTTTTTACAGTTTCCTCGGTTAAATTTTTGCCAGGATTCCAGCAATGTATTCCTTTTCCCGGTAGCTGTTGTAAGTTTTTGAGATATGGATTGGTCCTCTTCTAGAGAAATAATTTTTTTTTCCCTTCATTTTTTCCTTCTCCACACAAAATTCACATGAAATACGATTCAAACATAGTTCTGCTAGTTCCACACCGTGTTTTGATTTTCATTTTTAAAAGGAACCAATCATTCTCTATGTTTTGTGTAACATAACTTAAATTTAGGAATTATTTCAAAATTGGTGGAAAAATTTCACTGCATCAATTTCCGTTAATATATGTTTATAAAACAAACTCAAATTATACTCAATACTCATTGTTATTTCTCTAATTTTTCTATAACCTTCGTCAATGGGCCATACATACAATAAGAATAAAATAAATAAAAAATGTTTCCAAATCGAAATTATATGAAGCCCAAAATGTTAAAAAAACAAGTCTTTTTATTTTAAATAATTAATATAATGTAAAAAATATATAAGGAATACCAACATTTCATACACTATTTTTTTAAGGTTCCTGTATATTCCTTAAGGACCGAAATTTTTTTATGTATATATTTTATATAAAAATATATATAAATATATATATATATATATATATATATATATATATATATATATATATATATATATATATATATATATATATATATATATATTATATATCACATATAGTAATATATATATAATATATATATGACAGAGAAGAACACCACCACTCACGGGCAGAGCCCTAATCAAGGAGGAGGTGTACTCATTTAACGTCCGAGCAGGACGGAGCCAAGCCCAAGGAGAGAATAGCTCACATTCTCCCACCCCGACCAGTTGCGAACCTGGGACCCTCGCTTTGTTGGGCGAGTGCTCCAAACACTGAGCTATCGGGCGCTTTTTGTAATATAAATAAAAAAATTTAAAAAAAAATATAAATATAATACCTGAATATGCATATAACGTAACCTAAAAATACATATAAACAGACCACATATAATATAACAATATAAATATCACTACTAATTATAAATACTATCACTTATCATTACTATCATTATCACTACTATCACTATCACTGCACTATTTTTTTAATATTAATATTGTTATGCCTACACAATATTTCACAATATATTAATATTATTTACCACTATTCACTATATTAAAAATTTTCATTTAACTAATATTACACTGTATTATTATTATCATTATCACCACAATCACTGTTATTACTATTACTATGTTTATTATATATATTTCACTAAATATTAATATTATTTACCAATATTCACCATATTAAAAATTATCATTAACATTATTATTATTTATCATTATCACCAAAATCACTGTTATTACTATTAGTATGTTAAACGATATATCACCACCATTCGCGGAAAGATAAATGTGATAGAAGGGGTTTCCAGCCCCTTGCTACCAGTGGAAGAGAATTTGGAAAATTTACTTCATATGACTCGACGATAGACTTGGGAAACGCAGCTCCACGTTCTGCAATTTAGTATTTTAAATTTCTTCTTTATAATTTTATATTTGTATTTAATTATCCAAAATAGCCAAAAGAAATGATTTCAAAAAATTTGTTACTCCTCCAACCCAGATTACAAATGAAATAAATTTAAATGTTTAAAATTTTACATTTTTAAAATCCAAAATCGTAATTTTCTTTTTCCTTGAAACCTCCAGCCACCATGATTGAATCAAACGCCGTCCATCTCTCTCTCTCCTCTCTCAAAAACATTCCAACAAAATCTTCAGCAGATTCAAAGATTGGACTTCATCTCTTCAATAAATCGCCTCTGACTATCTCTTCTTCTTTCCAATCTCTCTCTTCTGGCTCTTCTGCTTTTCGCCCTCCCTCTGGTTCCACTGAGTCAACACTCGGCGACGGTCGAATCACTTATATATATATACTCAACTATTTCTATTTGAAAATATTTTGTAAAATGTATATATATATAGTATATATATATATATATATATATATATACTATATATATATAGTAATTATATATATATATATATATATATAATATATATATATATTTATTTATTTATATATATATAATATATATATATATATATATATATATATATAATATAATATATAATATATATTATATATATATGATAATAATATAATATTATTATATAATAATATATATATATACGACTTCTAACTCGTTTAATATATCCAACTATAACTTAATTTCAATAATTTCCGTCTAAAGGTGGAGTATGTGCCTATGTAAACATAACACATTCCCGTAACACGTCTTGAGAATCTCGAATCTCCTAACTTCGATGTTCTGTGCCTTAAAATCTTTCTTCCTTCTACTAATAATCTTGTGCTTCTGCTACTTTTCTCCTAACAGAACAGATTTTCACGCCTTTTTTGAATATCTTACTACTTTCAGAGACTGGTTTATATCTTCTCATCCAAATACTGAAGTCCTCTATTTAGGGGAAACTTCAATGTACACAAACACTGAAGGTTGGGGTCCTCTCATACTAATTTAGGTGGGGAGGAGGCCGAATCATTTAACATTCTCAACACGATCTGGA
Organism: Trachelipus rathkii; assembly: GCA_015478945.1. Lineage (NCBI taxonomy): Eukaryota > Metazoa > Arthropoda > Malacostraca > Isopoda > Trachelipodidae > Trachelipus > Trachelipus rathkii. The sequence continues at coordinate 38,635 of JABUQX010056161.1, read as the reverse complement.
GCCACTAATTAAAGAACCCACACACATTCCGAATCTGCCAACCAATTCTTGAACGCAACTGAACCTATGTTTCACCACTGTCCTTTCTCCTCTATAAAATACACCACCTTCGCTACTATTGGTAAATCTGACCACAATCTTATATCATCTTAATTTTTAATACTTTCTCTCCAAAAGCTCCATCCTGCCCCGTGCGTTCTTTCTGGCACTTTTATCGGGCCGATTGGGGGCCTCTGCGACTGCCTTCTACGCTACTATAATTGGAATGACTGCTTTTCCTCTGTGACGCTTCGGCTTCTGCCGTCAAGGTGGGAGCTGAAATGTTGATGAAGTGACAGGTTATTCCCTTCTTTTCGACTAATCTTTCTCTAAATCATAATTCATGGTTCGATCGTACTTGGTTCTCATTGGCCATATTAGGCTACGGACAATGCGTTATTCAGGGTGGAAAAATTCCTCGTTCTCACTATCAGCTCTCTCTAATTTTCATTCAGCTAGAAATCGTTGCAGGGAATAACTCTTCGACGAGCAAAGCAGGCTTTCATCAAAAGAAAGTGAGATAACCTCCTTGGTTCTCCTACTGACAAATCTTTCTGGCCTCTTGCCAAAAACATCTCCACAAAACTTCTGTAAATATACCTTTCCTCCTCTTATTCGATCTGATGGGTTCTGTTGCTAACTCTCCGACTGAAAAGGCCAATCTCTCTTTGGTCTCCTATTTTTCTCTAACTCAACCCTGGACGATTCTGGCATTCTCTTTCTCTCCTTTAATCTCTCAGGTGACCTATGCTTTTACCTGAAGATTACATTTGATCGGGTCATCTGCAGTGCTTTCCTTTTCAGAACAATTTTTCTTCCGGGGTGGCTTTACAGAGATTACGGGGGGGCACATTAAGTATGACAATAATTACATAAAAATAAAGGATAATGATATTCTTGTTACTTGTCAGCTATACTTATTGATACTGTCTTACTGAAATAGTAAATTTCCGAAATATAACCAAATCTTTACTTGCAAAAATATAGCAATCTATATCTGTGAAATTTATTGGGAAGTTAGATAAATAAAATAACATAAGAGTACGAAAACATTATTATGAAAGAATATTATAATTAAAATATATATGAGTAATATGACCTTTTTAAATAAGGAAATAGATCTTTGGTAAAAACAAATTATATATATATATATATATATTCACTATATAATATATATATATATATATATATATATATATATATAATATATATATTATATATATATATATATATATATATATAATATATAATATATATTATATATATATATATATAATTATATAAATTATGTACACAACACTGAATGGTTGGGGTCCTCTCATACTGATTTAGGTGGGGAGGAGGCTGAATCATTCAGCATTCTCAACGATCTGGAGCAACTAATTAAAGAACTCACACACATTCCGGATCGTCCTAACAAATTCTTGAACACACTTATTTATGTTTCACCACTAATCCTTCTCTCTTAAAATACAACACTTCTCTCTATCGGTAAATCTGACCACAACTTATATCTCTTAATTTTAATCCTTTCTCTGCGCAAACAACTCCATCCTGCCCTACTCGTTTTTTTCCTGGCACTTTGATCAGGCCCGATTGGGGCCTTGCGTTGCTTCTACGCTAACTATAATTGGAATGACTGCTTTTTCTCTGGTGACTTCGACTTTTGCCGATAAGGTGTGATGCTGTAATCGTTGATGGGTATGAGCAGGTTCATTCCTTCTTCGACTAAATTTTCTCTCCTCATAATCCATGGATCGATCGTGCTTGATCTCTGGCCATTCAGGCTAGAGACGTGCGTAGGGGGGGGAAATTCTCGTTCTCCTATCACTCTTGCAAATTTTCATTCTGCTAGAAATCGTTGCATGGATACTCTTCCCGACGAGCAAAGCGGCTTTCATCAAATAAATAGTCGCGCTAACCTTCTGGTTCTCACTCGAAAAATACTTTCTGGCCTCTTGGCCAAAAACATATTCTAACAACTTCTGTAAATCTGTCTTTCCTCCTCTTAATTCGCTCTGATGGTTCTGTTACCTTATTCTCCAACTGAAAAGGCCAATCCCTTCTGCCCCCCTTTTTCTTCTCCTTCACCCCGGGCCGATTCTGCCGTTCCCCCCCCCCTCTTTTTCCCCCCCGCGGTCTATGCCTTTGCCTGTGATTACATTCGAACGGGTGCTTGGGCTCCTGAAATCTACGAACGTTAGGAAGGCGGTGGCCCGGATGGCATTTTCCTCCCGAGTTTTTGAGGGAATGTGCTTCCCGTGCTGACACCGCCCTTGTTCAACTAATTCTCTATGTTCCTCAATTATCCTAGCACTTTCCCTCAGTGTTGAAGATCCACATTCCAAACCGATTCGAAAAAAGGAGACGCTCTGATCCTCTAACTACGCTCTATAGGCTCTCATTGTGTTTATCTAAGATCTTTGAAACTCTTCTCAACTCTCATTTCTTAGATCATCTGGAATTTCATTCACTTCTTTCCGATCGCCAGTACGGCTTTCGGCGCTCGAGGTCTATTGGCGATATACTTTCCACTATCTTACTGATGTTATGTTTTCCGCCCTTAGGAATTACGGGGAGATTTGCGTGGTGGCGCTTGACATATCCAAAGCTTTGACCGGGTTATGACACGCGTCACTCGCTCTCTAAGCTCCTTCTTTGGTTTCCATCACTTCACTTGCTTACTTATGTCTAGTTTCTCTCAATCGCTCAATATCGGATGTTGTTGACGGGGCGACTTCTCTTTTTCTGTTAAATTTGTGGTGTTCCTTCAGGGTTCTTGTCTTATCTCCTAAACTTTAATTCTGACTTTTCCATTAAACGATCTCTCATCCTGCACATCTTAAACCTATCCACTCGTAATGCCGATGACTTGACCCTTCATTCTTCAACCCATTTCAATTCTGCTCCCTCTTTTTACTTCTAGAATTGCCTCCTCGTTCTTAATTACTTTCCGATTCTATTTCTCGCTGATCTGGTATGGATTTCCGGTGGGGTCGTTCAACCTTGTGAAATTTAAATTCTTTAAAAACTCAACTTCTACAAATCTCCCTCTCTAAACACGTTTCCGCAACTTCCTATTCTTTTCGACGTTCTCCTCGTCTCTCCTGTTTGACAATATAAACATCCTTGGCTTAACATAAACAAAAAATGTCTTGGAAATCGCTCAAACATACAACGGTTGCTAGGCGCGGCCTCAAAGAAAACTGGGGTTCTGTTTAGACTGACGAGACTGCTTTTGACTTGCGGAGCTATAGCAAGCGGCCTCAATCCGACCTTAGTATGGAGTACTGCGTCTCATGATCATGGGGAGGTCCTCTGGACTTCCACCCGGCTTTGAGACCAGGGTCGAGTCAAAGGCAAAAAAGACTTATAAACTGTTTCGTACTATCCACATGACTTGAACCTGTGTCGTTGCAAAACAATGTTGATGCTGGATAACATGATATATGTTCCGGCAGCGGCAGTGCTCGATGGGACTTGTCCACTCGCGTACCTCCACCTTTACGACGTCCTCGTAGCACAAGGGGTGCTGTGTCTGCCCATGAGTTTTGTGTGGATATTGGCAACTCCAGGCTAGTTCACTGCGGTGCTTC
>JABUQX010056161.1:30000-32500 GCA_015478945.1 Trachelipus rathkii | reverse complement strand
GTGCTAACATTATTTCTCTTCTTCAATCTCTCGCCTGGTTCAAGTGCTTACCTGCGAGATTCGATCCGCTATGACAAGGATTCTGATTTTGAAAGTGTGTGCTTAACCATAACTGCAGCTAACCTCAACTATGTTGATTATTGTCATTGGGAATTTTCCTCAAACTTCCGAAGTCCTAGTGAGCTCATCTTAAAAGGTCCTAACAGTGAGTTACCCCTGGCTCTTCAGTTCTCCCAGTGATGTGGAGACCTTCTTCAGAATGCTCAGTTCATCGCTTCTTCGCACCTGCCAGCGATTAGTACAAGCAAGAACTACCATCAAACGGACCTTTTTGTGCAACATCGGTCCATACTCCAAACAACATACAGCCCAACTAAACATAACCTCAAATTGTCGATTTTTAAAAAATTTTTACTATTATTTTTTTTTTTTTATTACATATGAAATTTTTTTTTTTAACATGTATAAATTTTTAAACATATTATTATTATTATTATTATTATTATTATATTAATTTTATTATTATTATTATTATTATTATTATTTTAATATTACCTTACTTATTATTATTATTATTTATTATTATTGATATTATTTATTTAATTATTATTAATTATTATTATTTTATTTTTATATTAATATATATATATTATATATATTATATACTAATATATTATATTTAATATATTATATTATATAATATATATATATATATAATATATATAATATATATAATATATTATAATATTATATATATATATTCATTGGGCGTCGAAATTTTCCAAGGGGGGGCAAAGCTTATTAACCATATATATATATATGTGTATGTATACATTATAATTATTATTATATATATATATATATATATATATTATATATATATATTAATATAATATTATATAGTTTATATATATATAATATATATATATATATATTAATATATATATATAGTAATATATATAATTTATTTATTTATTTAGTATATATATATATATATATTTATAATATATATATATTAATTAAATATTATATATATATATTTATATTATTTTATATATATATAATATATATTATATTATAATATATATATACATATATCATATCGGTATATATATTATATATATATATATTATATATATATATATATATTATATTATATATATTATTTATATATATTACATATATATATATATATATTATATATATATAATATAACTATATATATATATATATAATATATAATATATATATATATATATATATATAATATATATATATATATATATATATATATATATATATATATATTTATATATACGAACTTCTAACTGTTTAATAATATCCACTTAACTTATTTCAATAATTTCCAAGAGTATAAAGGGTTGAGTATGTTGCTATGTACATAAACACTCCTGTAACACGTCTCGAGAATCTCGAATCTCCTAACTTCGATGTTCTGTGGCTTAAAATCTTTCTTCCTTCTACTATAATAATCTTGTGCTTCTGCTACTGTTCTCCTAACAGAACAGATTTTCACGCCTTTTTTGAATATCTTACTACTTCTCGAGACTGTTATATCTTCTCATCTAAAATATACTGAGGTCCTCTATTTAGGGGACTTCAATGTACACAACACGCTGAATGGTTGGGGTCCTCTCATACTGATTTAAGGTGGGGAGGAGGCCGAATCATTTTAAGGCATTTACCACGACTTGGGGCAACTAATAAAAAAAGCCACCCCATTCCGATCGTCCCAACAATTCTTGAAACGCACTTGACTTGTTTCACCATAGTCCTCTCTCTTAAAATACAACCCTTCGCTCCTATTGGTAAATCTGACCACAACCTTTATATCTCTTAATTTTAATACTTTCTCTCCAACAGCTCCATCCTGCCCCGTGCGTTCTTTCTGGCACTTTGATCGGGCCGATTGGGGGGCTCTGCACTGCTTCTACGCTAACTATAATTGGAATGACTGCTTTGCCTCTGGTGACGCTTCGGCTTCTGCCGTCAAGGTGGGAGCTGTAATCGTTGATCGCGATGACAGTTTCATCCTTCTCGACTAAATCCTTTCCTCTAAATCATATCCATGGGTTGATCGTAACTTGTTTTCTGGCCATTTAGGCTAGGGACAATGCGTATCGGGGGTGGAAAAATTCTCGTTCTCCTATCACTCTCGCTAATTTTCATTCAGCTAGAAATCGTTGCAGGGATACTCTTCGACGAGCAAAGCGGGCTTTCATCAAAAGAAAGTGCGCTAACCTCCTTGGTTCTCCTACTGACAAATCTTTCTGGCCTCTTGCCAAAAACATCTCCAACAACTTCTGTAAATCTACCTTTCCTCCTCTTATTCGATCTGATGGTTCTGTTGCTAACTCTCCGATTGGAAAAGGCCTATCTCTTCGTCCCTATTTTCCTTAACTCAACTCTGGACTGATTCTGGCATTCCTCTTTCTCCTCCTTATCTTCTCAGGTGTCCTATGCCTTTACCTGAGATTAC
>JABUQX010056161.1:25000-27500 GCA_015478945.1 Trachelipus rathkii | reverse complement strand
GAATATCTTACACTTCTCACGAGTACTGTGTTATATTCATCTCAATTCCAAATATGAAGTCCTCTATTTAGGGGGACATCAAATGTTATCAAACATACACTGAATGGTTGGGGTCCTTTCATCCTGATTTAGGTGGGGAGGAGCCCGAATCATTTAGGCATTCTCAACGATCTGAGCAACTAATTAAAGAACCCAAACACATTCCGGATCGTCCCAACAATTCTTGAACACACTTGACCTATGTTTACCACTAGTCCTTCTCTCTATAAATAAACCACCTTCGCTCCAATTGGTAAATCTGACCACAATCTTATATCTCTTAATTTATACTTTTCTCTCCAACAGCTCCTCCTGCCCCGGCTTCTTTCTGGCCTTTGATCGGGCCCCGATTGGGGCTCGCGCTGCTTCACGCTAACTATAATTGGAATGACTGTTTGCCTCTGGTGAGGGGTTCGGCTTCTGCGTCAAGGTGGAGCTGATAATCGGTTTGATCGAATAGCAGGTCATTCCTTCTTCGACTAAATCTTTCCTAATCATAATCATGTTCGATCGTCTTGTTCTCTGGCCATTTAGCTAGGGACAATGCCGAATTCAGAGGTAGAAAAATTCTCGTTCTCCTAATCACTCTCGCTAATTTTCATTCGTAGAAATCGTTGCAAGGGATACTCTTCGACGAGCAAAGCAAGCTTTCAGTAAACGAAAGTGTGCTTACCTCCTCGGTTATACTGCTTTCAATAACTTTCAAGTTTCTAGCCAAGACATCTCCAACAACTTCTTTAAAATATACCTTTCCTCCTCTTATTGATCTGATGGTTCTGTTGCTAACTCTCCGACTGAAAAGGCCATATCTCTTCGTCCTCTTCCTATTTTCCTATAACTCAACCGTATGTGTCTGATTGTGGTCTGGTCCTCTTTCTTCTCTCCTTCCTTCCTTCAGGTGTTCCATGCCTTTACCTGAGATTGCATATGATCCGCATGCATTGGATTCTAACTCTAAGGTAGAAGGCGGGTACCCGATGGCATACCCCTGAGTTTTTGAGGGAGTTGTGCTTCCGTGCTGGGCCCCTCCTCTCGTTCAACTATATTTTCTGTCTCAATACTAGCACTTTCCCTTAGTGTTGGAAGCGCGCAATATGTCCAACTTATTTCCGATAAAAAGGACCGCTCTGATCCTTCTAAACTATCGCCATAGCTCTAACTTGTATTCTACCTAAGATCTTTGAACCTTTCTCAGCTCTTTTCTAGACCATCTGGAATCTCATTCCCTCTTTATCCGATCGCCAGTATGGCTTTCGGCGCTCGAGCTACTGGTGATATACTTTCCTATCTAAACAAGATTTAATGGTTTTTCCGTCTTAGGAAATTACGGGGAACTTGCGTGGTGGCGCCTTTAACATTACAAAATAAGCATTGACCGGGTATGGCAGCTTCACTTGCTCTCCAAAGCTCCCCCTCCTTTGAATTTCTTCTTCTCATTTGCTTACTTAAGTTCTAGCTTTCTTTCAAATCGCTCAATAAATCGGCTGTTGTTGATGGAGCGACTTCTTCTTCTTCTTTTTCTGTCTATTTAAGTGATTTTCTTCAAGGTTCTCTTTTATTTCCACCTTTCATCCTATTTTGGATTAACGATTCTCTTGGCTGCACATCTAACTCTATCCACTCATATGCGATGACTTCGACCCGTCATTCTTCAACTCATTTCAATTTTGGGCTCCTTCTTTTACTTCTAGAAGTGCCTCTCGTCTTAATCTTTCCGATTCCATTTTTCAGCTGATCTGGTAGATTTCCGGGTGGGTCGTCTCAACCTTGGTGAAATTTAATTCTTTAAAACTCAACTTCTACAAATCTCTCCTCACTCTAAGACACCTTCTAACTTTCCAATCTCTTTCGACGGCTCTCTCGTCTCTCCTGTTGACCAATATAACATCCTTGGCCTTAACATAACAAAAAAATGTCTTGGTAACCTCACATCACAACGGTTGCTAGGGAGGCCTCAAAGAAACTGGGAGTTCTGTTTAAGACTGCGAGACTTTTTTTCCTCTTCAACAGTTACTCCAGTTATACAAGGTCCTCATCGCCCTGGTATGGAGTACTGCTCTCATATCTTGGGTGGGGCTCAGGTTTCACCCTTTGGATAGGGTCGAGTCAAAGGCAAAAAACTTATAAACTGTCCTGTACTTTCTAGTTCACTGACCCTCTATCTTTGCGGCGAGATGTTGGTGCTTTATCTCTTTTTCTATAGGTACCGTATCGGCAAGTGCTCGAGGGTAACTTTCCAACTCGCCGGTTGCCACCACCTTATAGGAACGCCTCCGAAGCCAAGGGGTTGCTGTGTCGGACATGAGTTTTGTGTGAATTAACAACTTCCAAGAACTAAGTTCGCTGCTGTGCCTCCTTCTTTCTGCCACTCTGTTCTGTGGAATTCTCTTCATCTTCTGTGTTTCCTGCTCAATTTATCTCCCTCACTTTAAAGCCAGCGTCTGTGCTCGTTCTGCGTAAT
>JABUQX010056161.1:15000-17500 GCA_015478945.1 Trachelipus rathkii | reverse complement strand
CCTCCAGAGCGGGAGGAAACTGAGAAGAAGCTCCTGAAGGAGGAGGAAAGGTATTCAGAGTATGAGCGATAGCAAGATTGTAAGTAGGGGCTGAACCGTAGAGGTAACAGAATGAAGAGAAACAGAAACCATGTGAGGAGGCTGGTACCGCATGACACGGTTAGCTGCCTCAGCAAAGGCTCGCAGGGGCAAGACGGGATCAGTGGCGGCCACTATGCTTTGAACTTGTGGGGGCAACTTTTGCACGAAAAGTTGCCGGAGTATGTCCTCCTCCCTAGGAGATGGGGGACCCCCGAGGTGTGAAAGCATCCCAGAAAGCCGCTCTGTAGGGGTCCTGCCTCCTAAGGACTCCCCCCTCAGGAGCTGCTCCAACTTATCCTCTCCATAGAAGATGAGAGGCGTGCAAGGAGTACCTCTTTTAGGGAAGTGTAAGGGGTAGGAGAGGCAGATGCTGTGGCCAGAGCGTCTCTTACCTTCAAGAGGGGGCCCTCTGGCAGGGCACCCAACAACAGGTTATACTTTTGAAGCTCTGTGGAAGTTTGCTGGGAAGACAGCTTCTATCTGCAGGAAGCCACAGATTGGGTCTTGGGAAAGAAGGCGCGAAAAGAGACGGTCTTAATAATTTTGTAGGGACAAAAAGAAAAAAAAAAACAGAAAACGAGTATGAATAAAAGGAAGATTCCTAGATAATACCAGTAAGAAGTGGCTTGAACTACTTGTGTGTGGTCTAGACTAAGCGTAAGGTATCGTGGTCTAATGTGAGTGGCTGATAACATGGCTATACCTACACAGGTCAGTGTTGGCAAACGCATAAACACAAAGAGTATACACGTATATGTATATGTATATATATATATATTATATTATATATATATATAATATATATATATTATATATATATTATATAATATATATTAATATATATATTAATATATATATATATATATATATATATATATATAATAATATAATACAGATATATTATTTATATATATATATATATATATATAATATATATATATATATATATATATATATATATATATATATATATATATATAATATATATTATATATATAGTATATATACTGTATATATATATACTGTATATATATTATATATATTATATATATATATAGTATTATATATATATAATATATATTTATATATATATATATATATATATATATATAATATATAAATTATATAAATATATATTAAATATATTATATATATATAATATTAATATATATATATATATATAAATATATAATATTATATATATATATATAATATATATATATTATATATAATATATATATCATGGGCGTCCGCACATAAGGGGCAAGGAGGGCACTTGCCCCCCCCCCCTGGAATTTGGGATCTAAAATTTTTTTAAATATATATATAATAATTATATATATATATATATTATTATATTATATATATATATTATATATATATATATATAATATATATTATATATATATATATATATATATATATATTATATAATATATAATTTACAGTTGTCACCACTGCTCACGGGCAAAGCCCTAATTCAAAAGGAGGGGGTGTTAAACTCAACAAAAATTCAACTAACGCAAAATTACGCAGACGAGCACAGACGCTGGCTTTAAAGTAAGGGAGATAAATTGAGTAGGAAACACAGAAGATGGAAGAGAAGTCCACAGAACAGAGGTGGCAGGAAAAAGAAGGAGGCACAGCAGCGAACTAGTCTGGAGTGTTTAAAATCAACACAAAACTCATGTGGCCGACACAGCACCCCTTGGGCTACGAGGGCGTCTTAAATGGTACGCAAATGATAAGTTCCTCGAGCACTTGCCGATACGGTACGTAAGAAAATGAGATAAAGCCACCAACAATCTCGGCCGCAAATAGAGGTCAAGTGCAACTAGAAAGTACAAGGACAGTTTATAAGTCTTTTTGCCTTTGACTCGACCCTATCCAAAAAGATGTCGAAACCTGGAGCCCTACAAAAATTGCGAGCAGTACTCGATACAAGGGCCGATAAGACTTCTTATATAGCTGGAGTAACTGTGAAGGAAAACGTCTCGCATCTAAACAGAACTCCCAGTTTTCTTGAGGCCGCCCTAGCAACCGTTGTGATGTGAGGTTCCAAGACATTTTTTTTATTTAAATGTTAAGGCCAAGGATGTTTAATTGTCACAGGAGGACGAAGAGCCGTCGAAAGAGGATAGAAGTTTAGAATGTCCTTTAGAGAGGGAAGATTTGTAGAGTTGAGTTTTTTTAAAAGAATTAAATTTCACAAGGTTGAGACGACCCCCCCCGAGATATTCTATCCAGATCAGCGAAAATGTGTAATCGGAAAGAATTAAGACGAGAACTTCTAGAAGTAAAAGAAAGGAGCAAAATTGAAATGATTGAAGAATGAGGGTCGAGTCATCGGCATATGAGTGGATGATATAGATGTGCAGACGGAAGATCATTTAATGAAAAGGCCCAAAGAATAAAGTAG
>JABUQX010056161.1:0-5000 GCA_015478945.1 Trachelipus rathkii | reverse complement strand
TAAAGAAATGAGATGTGAAGAAGGGTTTTTAAAGATCTTAGATAGACAAGTGAGAGCTAATAGAGTGTGCGATAGTTAGAAAGGATCGAGCGCTCCTTTTTCGGAATCGGTTGGTACATGTGCGTGCTTCCACACTGAGGGAACGTGCTGTATTGAAGACATAGAGATATAGTTTGACAAGGGCGGGTCAGCACGGAAGCACATCCCTCAAAACTCGTGAAGAATGCCATCAGGGCCACCCGCACTTTCTAACGTTCGTAGATTTCAGGAGCCCATCACCCGATCGAATGTAATCATAGGCAAAGGCATAGGACACCTGAGAGGGAAAGGGTGGGATGAGGTTTGCAGACGCTCCGGGTTGAGGTTTAGGGAAAATAGGAGGCGAAGAGATTGGCTTTTCAAGTTGGAGATATAGCAACGACCATCAAGAGCGAATAAGAGGAGGGATAAAGAATCACAGAAATTATTACATATTTTTTGTGTAGCATTCAGATCTATTTTTCAGTAGGAGAAACAAAGATGTTATCGCGCGCACTTTCTTTTGATGAAAGCTCGCTTTGCTCCGTCGAAGAAGTATCCATGCAATCGATTTCTAGCTGAATGAAAATTGCCAAGAGTGATAGGAGAACGAGAATTTTCCACTCCCGATACGCAACTGGTCCTAGCCTGAATGGCCAGAGAAACAAGCACGATCGAATCATGGATTAATGAGCGAGAGAAAGATTTAGTCCTAAAGAAGGAATAATACCTCTCATCATCAACGATTCAGCTCACTTATCGGCAAAAGTCGAAGCGTCACCACGAGACAAAGCAGTCATTCCAATTATAGGTAACGTAGAAACAATAGCAACTCCACAATTAGTCGAATTAAGTGCAAAAATCGAGTAGGGCAGGAAGGAGTTGTTGAGAGAAAGTATTAATAATTAAGAGATATCAAGGTTGTGTCAGATTTACGATAGGAGCGAAAGTGGTGTATTTAAAGAGAGAGGCTATGTGTGAAAACATAAATCAAGCTTGTTCAAGAATTGGTTAGGAACGATCCGGAATTGTGTGTGGGTTTCTCTAATTAGTTTGCTCAGATCGTTGAGAAATGCTGAATGATTCGGCCTCCTCCCCCACCTAAATCAGTATGAAGAGATAACCCAATATATAATATATATATAATATATATATATATTTATATATAATATATATAATTATATATATATATATATATATATATATATATATATATATATATATATATATATTATATATAATAATATATATTTATTAATATATATATATATTATATATATATATAATTTTGGTTTTACCAAAGATCTATTTCCTTATTTAAAAAGGTCATATTACTCATATATATTTTAATTATAATATTCTCTCATAATAATGTTTTCGTACTCTTATATTATTTTATTTATCTAACTTCCCAATAAATTTCACAAATAGATTGCTATATTTTTTTGCAAGTAAAGATTTGGTTATATTTCGGAAATTTACTATTTCAGTAAGACAGTATCTAATAAGTATAGCTGACAATAACAAGAATATCATTATCCTTTTATTTTAATGTAAATTATGTCATACTTATGTGCCCCCCCGAATCTCTGTAAAAGCCACCCCGGAGAAAATGTCCTGAAAGAAACACTGCCAATGATGCACCCGATCAATGTAATCTCAGGTAAAAGCATAGGACACCTGAGAAGATAAGGAGGAGAAAGAGGAATGCCAGAATCGTCCAGGGTTTGAGTTAGAGGAATAGGAGGACAGAGATTAGGCCTTTTCAATCGGAGAGTTAGCAAACAGAACCATCAGATGGAATAAGAGGAGAAAGGTATAGTTTACCAGAGTTGTTGGAGAATGTTTTTTGTCGCAAGAGGCCAGAAAAGATTTGTCAGTCAAGGAGAACCAAGGAGGTTACTCCTTTTCTTTTGAATGAAAGCCTGCTTGCTCGTCCGAAGAGTATACCCTGCAACGATTTCACTGATGAAAATTAGCGGAGGTGATGGAGACGAGAATTTTTCGCACTCCCTGATACGCATTGTCCCTAGCCTAAATGGCCAGAGAACAAGTACGTCGAACCATGAATATGATTAGCAGAAAGATTTAGTCGATAGAGGTAATGAACCTGCCTTCATCTCATCAACGTTTCAGCTCCCACATTAAGAGAAGCCGAACCTCTCACCTAGAGCAAAGCAGTCATTCCAATTATAGTTATGCGTAGAAGGCAGCGCAGAGCCCCCATCGCCCGATTCAAGTGCCAGAAGCGCCGGGCAGGATGGAGCTGTTGAGGAAAGTATTAAATTTAAGAGATATAAGGTTGTGGTCAGATTAATAGGAGCGAAGGTGGTGTTTTTATAGAGAGAAGGACTAGGGGTGAAAACATAGGTCAAGTGCGTTCAAGAATTGGTTGGGACGATTCGAATGTGTGTGGGTTCTTTAATTAGTTGCTCCAGATCGTTGAGAAGGCTGAATGATTCGGCCTCCTCCCCACCTTAAATCATATGAGAGGACCCACCATCAGTGTTGTGTACATTGAAGTCCCCTAAATAGAGGACTTCAGTATTTGAATGAAAAGATATACAGTCTCGTGAGAAGTAGTAAGATGTTCAAAAAAGGCGTGAAAAATCTGTTCTGTTAGGAGAACAGTAGCAAAAGCACAAGATTATTATAGTAAGGAGAAAGATTTTAAGCCACAGAACTTACCGAAGTTAGGAGATTCGAGATTCCTCAAGACGTGTTACAGGAGGTGTTTAAATTGTTTTACATAGGCACATAACTCCACCCTTTAGCGGAAATTATGATAAGTTATAGTTGCATATATTAAACGAGTTATCGTATAATATTATAGTATTTATATATATATATATATATATATATAATTATATATATATATATATATAATATATATATATATATATATATATATTATATATATATATAGTATAAATAAATAAATATATATATATATACTATATATATATTATATATAAATAATATATATTATATATATATATTATATATATATATATTTATATTATATATATATATATCATATATATAATATATATATATATATATATATATAAATATATATATAATGATTCGACCGTCGCCGAGTGTGGACTCAGTGGAAAGAGGGGAGGCGAAATATAGAGGGACCAGAAGAGAGAGAGAGAGATTGGAAAGAAAGGTATTAAGTCAGAGGCGAATTTATTGAAGAGTATGAAGTCCAATCTTTGAATCTGCTGAAGATTTTGTTGGAATGTTTTGAGAGAGGAGAGAGAGATGGACGGCGTTTGATTCAATCATGGTGGCTAGAAATTTCAAGAAAAAAGAAAATTACGATTTTGGATTTTAAAAAATTTTAAACATTTAAATTTATTTCATTTGTAATCTGGTTGGAGGAGCAACAAAATTTTTGAAATCATTTCTTTTGGCTATTTTGGATAATTAAATACAATATAAACTTTATTATAAAGAAGAAAATTTAAAATACTAAATTGCAGAAGGTGGAGCTCCTTTCCCAAGTTTATCGTCGAGTCATATGAAGAAAATTTTCCAAATCCTCTTCCCACTGGATAGCAAGGGGCTGGAAACCCCTTCTATCATCATTTATCTTTCCGCGAATGGTGTTGATATATCGTTTAACATAACTAATAGTAATATCAGTGATTTTGGTGATAATGATAAATAATAATAATGTTAAAGAAATTTTTTATATGGTGAATATTAGTGGTAAATAATATTAATATTTAGTGAAATATATATAATAAACATAGTAATAGTAAAACATGATTGTGGTGATAGATGAATAATAATAATAATAAGTGTAATAATTAAGTTAATGAAAATTTTTAATATAGTAAATAGTGGTAATAATATAATAATATGTAATATTGTGTTGCATAACATATTAATATTAAAAATGTCATTTATTGATAGTAAATAGTGATAACATTACTGATAGAAGAGAATATTGATGATTGATAGCAGAAATGTTATGTTTGTTTTAAATTAGTAGGTTTACTATATTGATTAGTGTGTGTTTGCTATATATATATTTTTTTAAAAGAAAAATTATTTATATAAAAAAGCGCCCGATAGCTCAGTGTTAGAGCACTCGCCCAACAAAGCGAGGGTCCCAGTTCGCAACTGGTAGGGTGAGAGAATGTGAGCTATTCTCTCCTTGGGGCTGGCTCCGTCTCTCGGACGTTAAATGAGTTACACCTCCTCCTTGATTAGGGATCTGCCCGTGAGTGATGGGTGTTTAGTCTCTGTAAATATATATATAATAAAATTTATCTAAATAATATTTAAAATATTATATATATATAATATATATATAATATATATATATTATATATAATATATATATATATATATATATATATATATATATATATATATATATTAATATATATATATCATATTGGTCCTAGGAGTATACAGAATCACTACCTAGTGAATTCCAGTTAGATGTTTATATGTTCCCGGTTTACGGTGTTTATCGAGGGTTTCAAAAACTTGTTTTTTAACATTTTGGGCTTCATATAATTTCGATTTGGAAACAATTTTTTATTTATTTTATTCTTATTGTATAGCTCATTGACGAAGGTTATAGAAAAATTAGAGAAATAACAATGAGTATTGAGTATAATTTGAGTTGGTTTTATAAACATATATATTAACGGAAATTGATGCAGTGAAATTTTTCCACAAATTTGAAATAATTCCTAAATTTAAGTTATGTTACACAAAACATAGAGAATGATTGGTTCCTTTTAATTAACAAAACACGGTGTGGAACTAGCAGAACTATGTTGAAATCGTATTCATGTGAATGTGTGGAGAAGGAAAAATGAAGGGAAAATAAAAATTTATTTCTCAAGAAAAGAGCAACAATGCCAATTCTCAAAACTACAACAGCTACCGGGAAAAAGGAATACATTGCTGGAGATCCTTGGCAAAATTTTACCGAAGGAAACTGTAAAAAAAAA
>JABUQX010056160.1:20000-34346 GCA_015478945.1 Trachelipus rathkii | reverse complement strand
GGAAAATCCACTTTTAAATCTTAAATCTTCCTTAAGCTGGCAGGCCCTTCAATATATATATATATATATATATATATATATATATATATATATATAACTATATATTATTTATAATCTATTTATCTAGATCAATATGATTTGTGCACCATTATTATTTTATTACACCGGATTTCCAGCTGATCAAATGTTTGTGTTAAAATCAAGGCTGTGATACCATATATATATATATATATATATATATATATATATATATATCTCATCTTTATATATCTGTATCACATTTTACTATGTATCTATATGTATGTACTCTGTATGTATATATATGTATATATAATAATATATATATATGCAATATATCAATATGTATATATAATAATAATATGTATATTTGTATTATGTAATATGTAATAATAAGAATAATAATAATAATAATATATATATATGCATATATGTAATATATATATATATAAATATATATATAATAATATAATATATATATATATATATATATATTATATAACATATATATATATATATATATATATATATATATATATATATATATATATACATATATATATACTCTATACTATATATATATATATATACTAGGAATTAGGTGGACAATCAAAATAGATTTTCGATTCCGATTGATTGATTATTTCAAAATTCTTCCGATTATCGATACCAGTACAGTTCAGTTCTATCTCATTTTATATATATATATATATATATATATATATATAAATATATTTATATATAGATATGTATATATATATATATATATATATATATATATATGCCTACTCAAGAATTTTGACCACGAGCCACCACATTTTTTTTTTATTTGATTCTGTGGGCTAGCACCTTTGACCCATACTCTCTCCTTACACATCTTCTAATCTTATATATATATATATATATATATATATATATATATATATATATATATATATATATATACATATATCCGATCTCTCCTCCATGTTATATATATATATATATATATATAATTTAATATATATAATTTATTTAAGCTATTAAAAAAATTTGATGGCTTGAGTCACTTAATTTTAATTTATAAGAATTATAAAAATAATAATAGAAGCAATTTAAGAATAAATATTAATAGAAATGAGGAAAATACATTTGTGGTTCGTGAAGATATAGTTTAGTGGCTTGTGGCACTAAAGAAGGATCTCTAGCAGAGGGACTAGTACTACTACTACTACTACTACTACTACTACTACTACTACTACTACTACTACGAAGGTTTAACTAATTGGGGACTTTCTGATTGGCAAATGATATGATGGTGCAGTAGCGATGATGAAAAGTTTTAGTGTTGTTCAAGCTGTTGCAAATATCCAGCGGGATTGAATGTTCATTGCTGTTCACATTAATGTTGAGTACAAGTACAAGTACAAGTACAACATATTAGAAACTTTATTGGCACAGTGCCAACAACTGGGCACTAGTTTAGAGCACGAAGGTTGACAATTATTTTAATAGAAAAAAATAGGAAAGATTTTCCAGAGACAAAATGAACAAAACTAAAGTGAATGTGGGAAATAGGGTTGGAAAGTTACAATAAATTGTTACGAGTTACAGAAGTTTTTAAATGGAATTGAAGCTTTAGAGGAGCATGATGAGATCGATCAAAATATTGAGCCTTCTTCAGAAATCTCAGATCTATTGAAATCTGTATTCACTAGCGAATAGGTTATAAGTTTAATTATATGATTTCAACTTTATTCCTTCCCATCTCTTATTACAGTTTACATTACCGTTACATTACATTTACATTCCATTCATTAGTTCATCAGTAGTGGCCTTAACTGCATGGCTCTAATGTGAAAATGTACACTTCTTTTTGAAAGCACTAGCATAACATGATGGAATTTTTAAAGCATTTTGGAGTTACAAAGGAACTTCTGCTTTCATTAATGAAGAAATAAAAATACAACATTTGGAATCAAGTAAATGATAAAGAAATAGATCAAATTGCAATTCCTTTTCCCAGTAATATTTTAAAACCAGGTTAAGAGCAAGTTCTTGAAATACATAGTTTTCAATCTCAGTCAAGTCATTTCATCGATATCTATTCAAAATTATTAAGAATTTTGTAAATAAGTTTGATCCTGTATAAATATAAGTGCGGCTGGTGTGTTTCAGGCTATAGTTTCTTGGTGAAATGCAGTGTGTTTTATTGTGTGTTTAATTTAATTCTCAGTAAGTCTCTTAAAAGACTCATCCTTTTTCAATTCTACAGGGCCGGATTTGTGAACCTCGCCCAGGTCGGACTCAGAGGCTAATATATATAATCGCGTTTGGATTGTTAAGGATTTGAACATCTCACTCACAACATTACATTCAGAAAGATATTATTTATTATTTACCCTGAAAAGACCCAAAACATGCTATATGATATCAACAGGGTGGAAAGACTAACAAATCTGGCTGCTAATGATATTCATCACAGCTACACAACATAAACAAGAGGAAGTTATAATCTATATTGCTTTTCTTATATATTCAATTTCTTTCAATTATTTTATTCCTTTAATTCAAGTGAGGATATATATATATATATATATATATATATATATATACTATATATCACCTATATATATATATATATATATATATATATATATATATATATATATATATATATATATATATATATATATATATATAGGTTCTGAAAATAACAACATTTCGATTTGAATTTGCATATTTTTTTTTTAGAATGTAAAATTTTTTCTCAAATGTAAAATTTTTCCCAATCAGATTCAAATACAATTTTTAAAATATGTAAATAAATGTCAATTGTAATATTTATACGCACTAATAATTACCCTTGGCTGAAGCTCAAACTACAGGTTTTATGTACTTCATACTCTCCAAGTTACCTCATGTGCGTTTTCATCCTTTATAACCATTTCCCATACACGTGTATATAACATACTATATACATATATATATATACCTATATATATCTATATACTTATATATATATATATGCTAACTATAATATATATATATATATATATGTATATCATATATATATATAATTATTTTCTTTTATTCATTTTATTTATTTTTAAAGTATAGGGCAAAGGAATGTTGGAAGGATTAGTGTCAAAAATATTCTTGTCCACTTCTCCAGATTCGAAATACCTATATATATATATACTATATATATACTCTATATATATATATATACATATATATAACTATATATGCTCATATATTTTACTAGGTCCTGCTGCTATATATATATATATATATATATGCTAGTGTAAAGAACAGAAACCCTACATGGTTCTGGTGGTGACCCAAGAAATAGATCTCTGATTTAAGACCATTTTTACCCCAACACTCAGCTTTTGAAATGTGTGTGAGTCAGTGAATCAATAATGTATTTGGGGAAAAAAATGGATGTAAAGTTGTTTTATAGACTTTACTAAGTGGTATGTAGATTGAGCATAGCAGTTAAATCTGAGTCAGGGAATTGAATGAAAAAATGAGAGTGTGTAGAAAGGCGTGTGGCACAAACCTTTCTTAGTGGAGGAGGTGTTACATTAAAAGAGTCCAGAAGGGCAGTGTCATGTGATAAAATGAAGAGTGAAGACACTCAATTTGGCCGGTGAGAGAGAGAGAGAGAGAGAGAGAGAGAGAGAGAGAGAGAGAAGAGAGAGAGAGACAGAAAGTGAGAAAGAGAGAGGGGATTTTAAGACGAAAAGCTCTAGACTCCACCAAGAGGAGCTGTGTGAGTGGAACCACCCAGATATAGGTGATGCATACTCCATGCCAAGGGGAACAGGGGGTCGTTCCCTTGCCGCTGATGAGATGTGGAAGAACTGTCGAATAAAAGACCGAGAACTGAGTTATTGAGCCTTCGAAAAGAGGGTTGTGGATGAACAGAACCTATGAAGGCCACACTATTTATAGATTTAAGGATGAACGGCGGCCGTCCACAACAGCTCTTATAGACCAAACGGAAAGAAATCAAGTCACAGAAGGATTGATGAAAGAAAAGTTTAGAAGTAAAGCTTGCTTTTAGACTCTATCGAAGGCTTGCGGTATGTCTAGCGCGCTACAACGAAAAGATTCATATATATATATAAATAAATACATATATAAATACATTTATATATATATATATATATATATATATATATATATATATATATATATATATATATATATATTTTAATTATTTCAGGTTTGGTGCCAGCTGCTATATATACCCTGAATTCTGCCTACATGTTTCGATTAATGTTATTTTTATAAATAACAATTAACAATCTTTATAACAATGGCTTATATATATATATATATATATATATATATATATATATATATATATATATATATATATATATATATATATATATATATATATATATATATACCTATATATATGATTGTATATGTATGTATATATATGCATGTATATGTATATATCTATATATATATATAATAATAATAATAATAATAATATATGTATAATTTATATATATATAATAAATATAATAATAATAATAATAATAATAATATATATAATAATATATATATATATAATAATATATATGTAATAATAACAATAACCAATAATAATAACAATAATATTATATATATGCCGTATATATATATTATATGTAATGTATATATAATAATATAATATATAATAACAAACATAACATAATATATATATATAATATATATATATATATGTATATAATAATAATAATATATACTGACATAATAATAATAATATATAATAATAATAATAATAATAATAATAATAATAATATATATATATAGCATATATATATATATATATATATAATATGTATATATATATATGTATATATATATATATATATATATATATATATATCTATATATAATATAATAATAATAATATAATATATATATATATATATATATAATAATATAGTAACATAATATATATATATATATATATGTAATAATATATATATATATATATATATAAGTGGCGGCTCGTGGTCAAAATTCATGAAGGCACATAGAGGTATACATATATATACGTAATATATATGTATATATATATATAATATATGTATATATATATATAATAATAACTATAATAATAATAATATATATATATATATAATATATATGAGGGTTTAATACCAGGGTGTCAAACACATGGCCCATAGATATAGCATTATCAAGCTTTCCCCATGCGAAACAGCCCCATGACAGGGTTTAAAAATGTTTCAAGATAATTAATTTTCATTTATAAAATTGTTAATCACTTGAACAGCGACAAAACGGTTATATATGCCATATATATATATATATATATATATATATATATATATATATATATATATATATATATATATATATATATATATACTATATATATATATATATATATATATTATGACCCACGATGACTGTTTTGTAGTCAGTGTGGCACTCCTGGTAAATGAGTTTTGGCCTGGGTTGCCTTCTAGTACAGGTGTAGTGTGTGGGAGGGAACTCACGAGGCTAGGTTATTTGTAACCTTAGTAAAACAATTTGTTTGCAGAATTTCTATGTTTCAAATATTATATATCTAGAAATGCAATTTTAATATAAACACAAATAATATATTGTTAAATATATCGAACAACACAAACAATCGACGTACTAGGTTCTTCCGTTGTGCTTTTCCATTACAAAAGAAGTTGATTTTGAGAAATATCTCTCGGCACATAGTCAAATCCGTTATATTCTTTATCACCAGCAAAGGGTTCTGAGGGACTCGAATCAGCTGAGATGGTAGTAAATCGAAACGGTATTGCAGTGATTTGAGTGTTACGTAGTTTGGAAGGTAGAATAAAAATTCAATAGATTTTTTTCTGAAAAGAAATAAAAATTTAGCACCCTTTTCAAGACTCTATAGAAAGACAGATCAATGTCATTGAAATTAGATACAGAATTATGCGTTCAGAGACGTTGAAATACCTTATCCTATTTAGAAGCGGAATGGGTGTATGGATTAGTAAGGAAAAGAAAGGTTCAAAGATAAGTCAAAGTAACTCTTTGATAATATAAAAATTACAGTGTAGATATCAACTAGATGTAAACAAATAGGAGAAAAGAGTACAGGACACAAATTAATGGCAAGATAAAATGGTAAACATAGGAAGAAGATATAGGAATGATAATAAATTTCAGGATTGAACTGAAAAAGAAGAAAAACTTTAGTCTAGAAGCTAAGCAAAACCTTGGAAGAATTCTCCGTGCCTATAATAATATATTGTAGAATAGGTTGAATAAAAGAGTCATAGGGAAAGAAATAAGAACAAAATAATAATAATAATAATAATAATAATAATAATAATAAGTAATAATAATAATAATAATAATAATAATAATAATAATAATAATAATAATAATAATAATAATAATAATAGCTTATCTTTAAAATAGACGACCAATTATACATATATTGCAGGTTTATCAGATAACTTTTACTATTATCTTATCTGTAACTAAATCAGCATTTAGTCTTTGGCTGAGTAATCAAACACTTTTTTTTTAAAACAGGAAATGCAAGAGTTACCATAGTAATAACTAACAGACTGGGATATATATATATATATATATATATATATGCCTACCTATATATATATATATATATATATATATATATATAACTGCTATATATATATATATATATATATATATATATATATATATATATATATATATATATATATAAAGGTGATAGGAATCCTTGTAAGACAATAGCATGCCATGTCTTAGAGTGTATGCAGCTGTAAGAGGCTAATTTGCCGGTCTCATGCATACACCTTCAATCTCTGGTGAAGCCTCCACACTTTCATACCGTATGTATTATTTAAAACTAAAGTATTTCGCGCCTCTTTCTTCCCCAAGAAAGAGACGCAAAACCGAAGCTTGGTGGCAGGTGCCCACAAGGGACAATGCCAAGCTAACTCAGGACCAGTCCTTGGATATCCCTCCTACGATGAGGAGGTATCAAGTCCGACCTCCTGTTAACAGGTCATTTAGATTAGGAATTCGTGCCACTTTTATTTGTTAGTTTTATGTGTGTGTTATCATATTTTCTAACGACATTTTGTGCATAGAATTACCTCATTTACTTAATTGATCAAATCCATATCTGTCAATTGTCCATATCAATAAAGCACTACGAGGAAAGTACTCTCAATTAACCCCCCCCCCCCTGATTAATGAGTGCAAGCTCATTAATCATTTTGATAGTTGAAGTGATTTCAGCCTAGACATCAGTGGTGAACCCAGAAGTGACAATTAGGGATCTGCCGCCCCCTAAAGTGACCCCTAAAACCTCTAATTTTGAGTCAGATACGTTAAAAATTAAAAAAAAAAGAAAAAAAAAATCGGTTACTTTCTCGTTTTAAGTGCTTAAAAATAGTGATATGTGGTTAAAGTAAATAAATTATTCGAGTCAAAATTAATAACGTGAAGAATAAGCTTCTTATTAATCTCATTTTAAAATAAGAAAAGAAAGTCGTTATTATAGCAAATCCGCATAGTAACCGAAAAACCGTTGCTATTTCGGAAATTTGAGAGTTCAAAATCAAGCTCTTGACATGGCTTAACCCTAAACGCCTAAGAGTGACTCAAAGACTACAGAAACATGATCCCAAACAAAAAGTTGAGTTTTCGAACCAAAGCGAAGCCAACTCCAAAATTAAATAAAAAGGAGGGAAAGTCTCCAAACCCCCAACTCCCTCAACTTCTTGGAGAAAACGGGAGACCATCTAATCTCCCCATTGGAGGCAACCAACCCTCCAACAAAAAGACCTACGTATCAACTCAACAGACGAAAGGAAAATTTGTGTGTCCCATCAAACTCCCAGACTTCACCGAAAATGACGTTCAAATTTGGCTGATAGCGGTAAACAATCTTTTTAAGCTTTATAAAATAAAAAGTGACCAAGAAAAATTAAGATTAATAGCACCATTGCTCCCAATTCATTTATTAGCCACTATCCAAACGCCAATCAAAAATAACACCTATAAAGAATTGTTGAAAACGATCAAAAGAACCTACTCCATATCAGAAGATCAAAACATTCGTGACGTCATCCAAATAAAATTGCGTGCCAACGAACTCCCAAGTCAATTCCTCTCTCGTCTAAGGGAGACCATTGGCGAAGAAACAGCGCAAAATCTCCTCAATAGAGAACCAACATTAGTGAAAGAATTTTTTCTAAAAAGTCTACCTCCAGCGGTATACGAACATCTCCACAAAATCACATCATGTGTAAGTATACACACACTCGCGTACATGGCCAACGCCTTGTACGAAATCAAAAATTAGTAAATGAAAGAAAAACAAAGAACAGCATCTGGCAACACCACCTCATCGCCACCATCCTGAAAAATTTAGGTCACGCAGCAAAAAGAAAAACAAAGCGACCTTTAATCCAAAAAGAATCTCCAACCCCTTTCCCCCATCCAAGTAGGGGAAAATTACTTTAAAAATTCAACGCAGAACCTCGTAGTGAAAAATAAATATATCAATGAATAAAATTAAAAACATTTTAAATCAGAAATCAAAAACCACTACTACTACTACTACTACTACTACTACTACTACTACTACTACTACTACTACTACTACTACTACTAATAATAATAATAATAATAATAATAATAATAATAATAATAATAATAATAATAATAATAATAATAAGAATAAAAATAAAAATAAAAATAATAAAAATAAAAACGATAGTGGTAAATATGCAGACATTGGAAATGGACAATAAAGTGAAAATTGTGAAATCCTATGTAAGGAAATTGTGATTCAAAGACACCCGTAAATCTCTGTAAAGGCATTGCATGCGCTCTCTTGTGTTAAAATTAACAACTAAAATTCCGATAGTAACAAAAATTTAAACATATTCCAATGTGAAAAATATCATACTACCGAAAAAGCCAAAATCGGCAAATATTAATTAAAAAAAAAAAAAAAAAAGTTTCCAAAATTGGTGAGGTGTTTTATCTTATATTTCTATTATCTATTGTTGCATGTCAATTATCCATTTATTTATATATATAATGATTATTATAGGATATTCATGAAAAGATTTTCTTATAGCCAAAAATTTCAAACAGCCAATGACTCCAACCGTTGAGTTGCCATCTAGCGCTATATAAAATAAATATGCAAACTACCCAAAATATTATTTAGTACAGATCAAAATAAATAAACAATAAATTTAAAATGAAAATTACTTCAATTTAGTTAATAATTCAATTAAATTAAAAACGTGCTGATAACAATAATATCAAAGTAAAGTTTAAAAAGAAAAAAAAATTGAATTTATATATCATGACGGAAGAATGTCGGTGGAAATTTCCAAACAGACCGCTCAATCGGCAGAGGCTGACGAGTCTTATGTTGGTAACGTTCGGTTTGTGTCAAAATTTTAAGCCGATAATTTCTACGTTATGATATACGAAGTAAACAGGATATTTTCGAACAAATTAGAGGAAAGTTGCGGAGACAAGGTTACACAGAAATTCCAAAGTCATGAATTTGGAGGACTGAGTTACCATTGTTTCCCAAAATTTGAATCTTTTTTTTTCTTAGATATCTTGTCAACTTTTCAATAAATCTCAATCCATCATGAGAGTTTTAAAAATTCATTAAAAATAAAATAATAAATTACCATCAATAATTAGTCATCCAAAAATAACTATTATCATATTGAATGATTACAATCTTATTAAAAATTAAAAATTTTCTTCGGTGAGCGGTATGTTTAAATGAAGATATGTATTCTATTTTAATGACTTTTTCAAAATTTAAAAGTTCGGGAAAGAGACCTTTTGGTACAATCCCACGAACGAATAGAAAACGGAATTAGAATGGCCTACTAATGTTTCTAAAAATGTATTGACTTTATATAGAGGAAAATAAACATTTTTAATATCATTTCGTAAATCAATTACATATAAAAAGATATTCTATATTTTAGAGAAAATTATATATTTTTTTTTATATATCAAAGCTGATTAAAATTTTATTAAAGCAACCCTTGTCAAAGCAACAGAGCTCTAACGAGACTTGCTATAACTATATAAATGTTCATATAAAAGCTGCGCGCGCATATAGCGTAGGAACAAAATGCAAATTCTAAACTGTATAGCGAAAGGCTCCTCTTAAAAATTATAAATGTATAATTCAGATTTATGCCGCATGATAATATTAAGACTCATTTTCTTTTTCTTTTTAACACCTTATTCTCTCGTAGCCCAAAAATCTTTCTTTTAATGTTAAGATGATCAGAAAAATATTAAAAGTATAAAAAAGAAAGAATACCTCAGAGAGGCAAAACTCTCTCTATTTACAGGACAATCGTTCCTTTAAAAACAAAACAAAAACCACGCTTGCTCCTACGAACACTGTGATTGGTCCTCCCATCAGCGAACTGACCAATCAGAGCAAAGCTTCCAAACGACCTTCGACTGGAGCAACCAAAATCTCTCCTTGCCTGTCACCCAGAAAGCGCCATCTATCGGCCAACAACAACAACAACTCGTGTACCCTAAACATACAACTTGGTTACCATGACAACGATCTTCGAATGGAATAGCCAAAATAGAATTGATGATAATACATAGGAGAAAGCAGAAATGGAATATCATTTTGAACTCTACCGTTCAAGGGAAGATTCACAGGTGTGAAATGATTGGATCTTAACTGCATTTGAAAACGCAAGGTTAATAAGAAACCCTCTTACCGGATAGGTTCCATTGCAAGCAATCAAACGGTGGAGACATTAGTTTCACCTCTGTGAGTGTGACATTGAAAGTAAGTTCGAGATGAGAACCGAACGGAACGATAAGAAAAGGGTTAGAAGATTGAAAAAAAATACAGAGAAACCCAGTATCTCAGACGAAGATTACCTGTGTAATTAAAAATGTCGCTATACGAGCTCTTATTTTTATGAGGTTTTCTTTCTCTTTCTAAATTAGTGTTTCACATCCTTTCCTTCCTCTTTCCTCCCATATGTTAATTGTTCATCAGAAGGGGGTGTGAGAAAGGATGTCGGGGGATACAGAAATCAAGGCGTCACCTTGATTTACTGAGTCCGACAATCCTTTTTGCACTCGAAGGGCCACCAGTTCTAAAATTACGATAGGGAATCCTTGTAAGACAATAGCATGCCATGTCTTAGAGTGTATGCAACTCTGTAAGAGGCTATTTGCCGGTCTCATGCATACACCTTCAAATCTCTGGTGAAGCCTCCATACTTGTATACCGTATCTATCATTTAAACTAAAGTATTTTCGCGCCTCTTTCTTCCCAAAGGAAGAAGACGCCAAAACAAAGAGCGAAGCTTGGTGGCAAGTGCCCACAAGGGACAATGCCAAGCTAACTCATGACCAGTCCTTGGATATCCCTCCTACGATGAGGAGGTATCAAGTCCGACCTCCTGTTAACAGGTCATTCAGATTAGGAATTCGTGCCACTTTTATTTGTTAGTTTTATGTGTGTGTTATCATATTTTCTAACGACATTATGTGCATAGAATTACCTCATTTACTTAATTGATCAAATCCATATCTGTCAATTGTCCGTATCACTATTGTCAAATAAAGCACTACGAGGAAAGTACTCTTAATTAACCCCCCCCTGATTGATGAGTGCAAGCTCATTAATCATTTTGATAGTTGAAGTGATTTCAGCGTATATATATATATATATATATATATATATATATATATATATATATATATATATATATATATATATATATATATATATATATATATATATATATATATATATATATATATATACTTACTGATATATATATATATATACCTCTTATATATATATATATATATATTTATATATATATATATGTATATATATATGCTCAGACATGAGCAGGATGAAATCTGGGGGGGGGTTAGATTTTTTTTAATTCATATTTCCACAAAGGAAGGAAGGATAATATATATATATATATATATGTATATGCTCTTATGTATGTAATGATTATGAGAATTACTAAAGGTCATGTGGCGTTTTTCTTTCGAGACCAGATATTTCGACGGTTGGAAAAAGTCGCGATAACAATAGAACTATGTTATTTGAATACAAAATTATATTTTATAATAAATGTCTAATATTGAATGCTTAATTAATTGTCCGTCAGAAATTAAATTTGGAAAGACTGTTTAGGTCTTATATGATCTTTCTTAGTTACTTTAATCACAAGTATAATAAACTATAAAAAGTAGTTGCGAAAAATATTTGGATTTGATTGAGGCAAGCATTTAAAGAACTAATTTATTGTTTTTTATTTCAGTTTAATTATTGTTTATTTTAAAATAAAAATTTAATTCTTCTCCTTTCCTTTCCAAATTCTGTTATAACATTATCAATTTGTTTTTTGTTTTTTTTTCCAAAACTTTTTCTCTGTGAACACTGAGCAAACAAAATCCATTTAATCGATCTTCAGAAATGGTTGACCATATCCAAGTTTTAACTCTTCTTAAAGTGCTGAATGATCTTTCAATTGTGCAAGTCGTTGGTGGAAGCGTTAGAAGAATTTTAATTGCTTGTAAAACAGCAGGGAATAAAGCGCAATGTTTTAGGATCAGTTCACTATAGCACACATTTTCGTCTACATCTAATTCTTGGTTCCCATCTGATTTCTTCCATAAGTTGAACCATGATTCTGCTTCACCTTTCAAGTTCTCAATATTGTATATAGTTTGAAGCGATTCAGTTTTTCTGTTATATTGAGATATGGTTAAATTTTTAATTCTAGCGGGATGTAAAATACAGAGAAATGTTGGTATTCTGTTGTCGTCCAAAAATCTGATATGCAGAGACGAAATCAATGAATCTAGGTATGGCATAAATAGAGAAACCCTTAACTAATCCTCCACAGAACTACATAAAAAATTAGGTCTTTGCATTTGTTTGGACACACGTGGCATTGAGAATTCTATAAAAAAAATTCTGCAAGTTCCTTAGCACTGGTAAAAAGTTCCTTGAAAACAGACGCGACATGTTTTTCGTCTCTATTATTTTTTACTATTTCTAACAGCTTTTCAACGTGACTGTGAACCTCTTTTGATAGTTTTAGTTTGAAGAATGTTCGTGACAGGCTCAAAGTAAAAGGAATACTTGGCATGATAACTAAGAAAATAATGAATTTAGGAGTTCTGTTCTTTGACGAAAGTTGAAATGCTGCTGTTCGTGTGGCTTCAGTTTTCTGATTTTTGACAAAGTTTCCAAAACTGATTTAATGTGAATGAAATTTTCAAAAAAAATTCTGATGGACTTGTATTTTGTGGACCATCTTGTTTCGCATAGCATTGGTATATTCATTATCAGTTACTTACGCAATGGGCTTTCACGAAAATATCTTACAATTTCTTTCACTGTGCCCACAGTATTTCGAAATTCGGGAACAAGATTCAAGTCATTAACATCCAAATTTAAGCGATGAGAAGCACAGTGAAAAAATTTGCCCTTGGGATTTTGATTTCTTATTATTTTCTGTGCTCCATTTTCTTTTCCAGCCATGGTTGAGCATCCATCAAATCCAAGTCTAACGACTTTATTCATATTTAAATTGTAAGCTTCTCTGGTAGTCAATAAAAGGCTTCTGCTATATCTTCAGCTTTTAATTTTTTTAGCGGAGTAAAACCTAAAAATTCTTTTCTAACTTTCAACTCCTTATCAACGAAACGAACGACAGTTGACAGCTACTCCACCCCAGAAATGTCTGCTGTTTCATCCTTTAAAAGCGAAAAGTATTCACTATTGTTCACTTCATTCACAGTGTTTTTAAAAATTAGGTTCCTGCATATGGATATGAGCTCATTCTGGACCAATTGTGATGTGTATTTTTGATTACCTCCACTTGATTGTAAATGCTCAGTAAGCACAGTATCACCAGCTTCAACTCTGAGTTTCAACAAATCCGAAAAATTACCCGTATCTGCAGTACTGCCTCGAACAGCTAGATCATGGATTTCACAGAAGATCAAAGTTGAAATTATTGGCAACAATTTTTGTCTATTTTTTTCGATAATTAAATGTTCATCATTATTTAATTGTTCAAAAACATTAACACGTTTATTTAAAATTATTTGTTCAAAATTTCTCGCTGCTACAGCAGCATCTCTATGCCACTGAGAATTAACATGGTTCCTTGCATGCGAGTGGAAGTCTTTATATTTTAAGAATGGTCTGACAATAAATGAACCCAAAAACCCTCTTTTGACGCAAGGCCTAAATAACACGCATAATTT
>JABUQX010056160.1:0-15000 GCA_015478945.1 Trachelipus rathkii | reverse complement strand
GCATAGCTTACCAAATATGGTATGCATTCGAAGTAAAGAGTAATTGTGAAGCAAGTACGATAAAGGCCCCCCCCTTAGAGAGAAACTTGAACGTTAAGATTGATTTCAATTAGAATACGTCACTTGATTTTCAGAAGAGGTAATAGCTCGAGGGTTAGGAAGAGGCATAGGAGGTCTTGGAAGTAAAGACAAGCGCTGGACAGGAGCTGGGGAGTTGGGTCGAGATCTTATCTGAACCAGGTTATTTAAAGGAGCATCTTCAGGTGCTAGTTGGATTCGTACATTAGATGTTGGAATGGCCTGAAGTGGGATGCTTTCAGTTGGTGGGGATACCTTTGGCATGCACATCTTGCAAAGGAAATATTCTTTGTCGCAAACGAAATATGCTTACTGACAAGAACGATGTAAGAGAAAAAGATCGTTCCAGAAAGTTCCTCCCTCATATATGGAATGAATTTGATTTGAGGGAAATACGGGTGCAGAGGGTAGCATGGATTGGATTGTACTATGTATTCTATAAGCTTTGTTCCAATGATTTCTTTTAGGGTTGAAACTTAGGGAATCAGAAGACAGAGGAAATAGTAGGTAAAGGCAACGTGGATCGAAAGATTATGATAAAACGTGATCAAGAATAAGAAATCAAAGGACGAGAAGAGTGATATTCTTCTTCAAGTGCATAGGGTTCATTAAAACTGAACTATAGAGGAAATTGCGAGAACCGCACATCCGTGAGGAATAAGTAAAGACATAGTCCATAGACATGCTGGATAGAAATTGGGTTTCTGCAATGCAATCGAAGCCCTAGTTTTTTCTGAAAAAGAAATATAGGGTGAAGGTGTCTAAAGACGACAAGTAGAGGGTTCTATAGACTTATATTCTGCAATAGGGCAGTGTGAAAAGTCATTGGTGAAATTCAAAATTAAGGATAGTAAACCAAGACTTGATAATTAGCAAAATGGAAGCAAACACGTGGTGATTGGGGACAAGCAGCGGTAATTGGCCTAGCATGTTAAGAGATCGTGATGGGCTGAATTCCTTATATATGAGTGTATCTCCGATTTCCATAATTCACAAAGAAGTAATTATTTTTTGGGTCGTTATACATGACTCTAACTAAAGATTGATTTAAAGGAAGGATGAAGTGAAAAGGTATAGTTTATTAACGAAATGAAATTTTTACGTGGATGCAAGGCAATTCGGTGATTAGTTCGTAAGGGGCTAGCTGCAAGATTGGATAGTCCAAGAGTAGGTTAAAAAAGTTTGATATGTTTTTGTTTTTTTGTTTCTAGAGGAATGACTGTGTGAAGTTTGGTTTCTTTGTTCATTTCTAGTACAAAAGGCAATAGGAAGATGGGAGAGAAAAGTTGCGAGTTTGTTATTTTGTTTTTTGCGAGTTGGAGTGAATTTATCACTAGTTGGTGGATTTGGTGGATGTTATGAACTGTTTGTTTCAATTTAAATTTATTAACCCTGATGCTTCCCATATGGTTTACTTATATGTGCGTGCACTTAAATAACTACTCTGAATTCCAATACTTTTTTAAGCTATCTCTAAAGTTGTGTTAAAGTAGAGTATTCTGCCTTCAAACTGTTTCCTTTTAACTGCGAGAGGTAGATTAAATAGAGTATTTGGGGTAGAGGCATAATTACCGTAAGATGGTAATACTTCTTTCGAATAAGTTTTTATCCTGTATCGGTAGACAGTGCCAAAAGAGAATGTTTGAGGACCGTCTCCCCGAGAGTTCAAAGCGGACTCGCTTCCTTTATGATCTTACCAGAGATCCCAGGCAATTCACTTACTTCGTTTAATTTCTGGGCTAACACTTTTACTCGAATGGTCATAAGCTTGAATTCCCATTGGTGCGCCTCTTGATGTGTTGAAACATTAGAGAAGTGGTTTCGACGATGGTAGGGAATCGATTCTTTGACGTTGTTACTAGTTTTAGTGTGTCTTGATGATGTTTTCTTAATTGTCTAGAGGACATTCCTCTAAGGAGATGAATTAGATCGAGGTAACTTCTATGAAGTTGACTTTCTCCGTACGATATAGAACTAGACCAGCGTAGACATCTTCGTTTGCTTTCTTTTCGTTTATACGAGGAAGTTACTTGGCCTGTTGAATGAAAAGGATGATGAGTAGTACGGAGCAAAAACTGGGTATTCCGAAGTTTCATCGCTTCTGAAAATATTTATGACACTTTATACTTTCTTGTTTATAGGGAGAGAGAGAGAGGGCCTATGTTTAAGTGAATATCATAAATTAATTGGGTTAGATTAAAGCGTTCGCGTTATATTACTAACTAAATGCTTTCTTAACATATAATCGAGTTACGTTGGCAAAATCTAAGATGAGGAGTTGTTTAAACTCAACTGTAATAAAGCTGCTAAACTTAATTGTTTATTTTACTAATTAGCCGATATTACTGGAAATAATTAACTTTTTACTTCTTATTATAATTTTGTTGTTTTTCGTTACTAGATAGATCAGTTTTTGGCATTTTCCTCATTTTGTATTAATTTTTTGTGGATAGTAAGAGAGTTATTGGCGGAGGTGTCGCCCCCTTGTTCTGGAAGAGTGACACCTATAATTTGTAGAGAGGTTCGTTTTTGAAAAACAAATAAAAGTAGAAACAATTAATTTTTATTGCCTTTGATAAGCAGAGGTATACAGTATAAGGGTGTTTTCTGAAAGAATTCTTCATTAAGCATATCACGGAGGAGCTTCATTAATCAGTAGTTCATTGGATATTCAGTAAACAATCCAAGCTAGTTATCTTAAATTTATGACGATCGTCAACTAATCCAGTCTAAAATTTTTCCTAATCCACTAAGTGTTTCTTAACTAAAAAAAAATTTAGTACAGACGCGAAGCGAAATGTACTTTCATCATATTCTTTTAAAATTAAAGTATCCTTCTTAGACTAACCGAATAAGAAGAAATTCATTTTACAGAAAACTAAAAGAATTTTTCTCTTAAATCTAGGAATATACAAGTATATACAAAGATTGGGAGGAACCTAGTAAACCAGGAAGGCCAGAATACCATTCTTAGGCTCCTCGGACTGTTGTGTTGCAAAACCAATGTGACAGGTTGAGGCTGGACAGGAGTCTTCGCTGTAGTCTCCGTGTTGTCACTTGCCTCGGGCTGTTGCTGTAAAGCTTGTTCCTTCATCCTTGTTTGACTTCTGGTAACTCGGGGTGTAGAATCTCTAGGGCCAGTAAACAGATTATGGGGCCGATAAGAAGGATCCTGTTTTCTGTTATACTGGGACGGAATACCTTAAGAGGAGATGTTTCGTTCTACGCTGGGGGGGAAATGGGATAGATGGCCATCTTCACTGGGGGATTGGAAGATGTTTCTAGCAGGGAAGTTGGTTCCTTGGAGGGCGCTCTCACCGATAGGCTCCATAACGCCTCGTCTTCGCGTGCTGGTGGTCCTGAAGATATCTGCTTGAAACGGGGTTTCTAGGGAAATCTCTTAGTTGAATAGGGGAATAAAGATGGTCTAACAACTCACTTTCTCCGCAGCGCGCTGAGGCAGTGTTTGGAGGGAGTTTTTTGGGAAGTCAATTCCTTTGGAGTGGAACCACCTTAAATTCAACGTCTGGACGCGCTCGCTTATCCTTCCGACGACTACATTCGAGTATCTTGCTTCGTTCTACAAATCTGCTGCGCTAATGCTGACTCTTCCAACACGGTTTTACGTTTCTCTTACGGGTCCTGGGGTCGGTTGTTGCACGGGAGTTGGATGACTCCAAGAATTCGTACTACTCGGTACCGGCTGAGGTGGGGGAATAGAGTAAGAGTTGTAGTATTCTTGCTGAGATTGTGGTGGATGGGGAATTGGAAAGTAGCTGTGTCCAGACTGAATTTGTGGCGTCATGGGAATTTGGAAAGAATATTGGGAAGACATTTGATCTGTGGGAGGAGAAGGTTCTTCCACTTCATCTACTTCTTCTATTTCTTCGTCTTCTTCTACTCCTTCGTCATCTTCCTCCTCCTCTCCTCTTTCTTTTCTTCTTTCCTCTCTCAGAAGGGACTCCCTGGGTCTCTCTCTGTTGTCTTTTCCTCAATTCCTTCGCACTTTGTGTTGTTCTTTGAGCTAACATTTCTTCACTGCGTGGCGGTTTCCAACTCAATCATTCATAAAGTCAAAATGCTGACTCGGTGAACTTTTTCTGCTTGGGACCAACTTAACGTTGTCTACATGAATCGGGAAAGTGTTTCGGGCCTGACTAAACATATACACATCAGTTTGGTTAGGTCTCTCAAACATTGGACGATATATGGCCCGTCAACTTGACACATAATTTCGAACTTTGATGGGGCTTTTTAACTGCTTCTCACGAAAACATAATCTCCTGTTTTGAGTTTCCGGGACAGCCCTCTTGTGTTGTTGCTCCAAAGTTTTTGTGGTTTCCGCTTCTAACTTCTCTCTTGCCAAATCTCTTATATAATCGATCCTCTCTACTATCGTATCCACTTCGTCCGAAATGAATCTCATCTTCTCGGACTTATTCACAAAGGGTGACACATAGTCAGGCATCTCGTAAGGGAGCCTCTTTATGTAGCCATGTAAAAGAAAATGGGGAGAAGACCCTATAGATCGATTATACGCGGAATTGATAGCGATTTGGGCAAAGCTCAGGTACTTATCCCAGTCTCGGTGAGTGTTGTATTCACTAGTGCCGCAAAGAAGATTCATTCAGCATATTTAATTCCTTGTCCACAACACCATTTATGGGATGGTTTGTTAAGGCATAATTTCCAGCCTTGCTTTAATCGCTCCAGCGCCGTTACATTAGGTCTTTATATACCCTACTCGTAAAATTCCAAGGCATTAATCAGGAGAACAGCAGTTGATGGGGCAAACTATGTCTAGCATATGACCTTTCTTGCAAATTGCTGCTGGCACATTCTTCCGCTCGTTCTCGTCTTGCAGGCCTATTCGACGATACCGGTGTCAAAACATCGGCGAAAGTACCAAAGATGTAATTCTGGCTCCTGAAGTGCCGTACAAGATGGGCAATTTTCCCAATACTGTCAGACAAATGAACGCGTGAGAGAAGGTGTGTATGGCAACGGCAATCGATTGGATCTCTTCTACCTCGGGGGGTCTAGGCAACCCTTAGTTCGCTAGCGCATGACACACATTGACTACAGTATTCCTTCACTAACTTTTGAATACCAGGAAAATAGTATTTTTCCTCTACTCTCTTTTCAGTCCTTAGCTGCCCACCGTGGCCGCTAGCTAGTGAAGCGTGGCACTGGTCTATTACACTGTAAATCATACTGTCTGGAACATGTACAAGATACGGTTTTGCTTCCACAACGTAATGTAAGATGCCTTTTATTAAAATGTGGGGGTGTGTTCTGGGATTCTCTTCGGCCCATTTTACCAATTTTCCTACACGGGGACATTTTCCTTGTTCTTTGATGAAATTTTCCCGACTCAAGACGAAATCTATTCGGGGGAACTTTTCTGTTGTTTTTGCTCTCTCTGCTTTCTCTGTTTTCGCTTTTTCTTTGACCAGGAACACATTAGATGCCGGATGCCTACTCAGATAGTCTGGGGCAACGTTATTCTTTCCTTTTTTATATACTATGGTGGGTGAGAAACTGTTTACTAAGAGATTCCATCGAGCTAAACGGCCGGTCTGCTGTTTATTTCTAAAAATAAAGCAGAGAGGTTGGTTGTCGGTGATGATAGTGACCTTGTAGCCGAAGATGGTGTTCTTAAACTTTTGCAAGCAGAACACCACGGCTAAACACTCCTTTTCGATCGTATCATAGTTTAACTCACTGCCCCTGAGTGTCCGGGACACGAAAGATAAGGGCTTCTCTCCCTTCATCTGTCAGTTGGTACAACACTCTGCCATATTTCCGTAATTTACTGGCATCTGTGGTCACGAAGAATTCTTTGCCCTGTAATCAGGAAAAAGTCAGTTGTGGCTCACCACTAGTTTCTCTTTAAAGTATCGAAAGCTGTTGTTGTTTTTCGTTCCAAAGGAAAGCGGGACATCTTTCTTATCAGATCGTACAGAGGTGTGCTACCGCGCAAAGTCCTTTATGAGGAAGCGGGAAAATAAGAGAAAAAACCAAAGTAAAACTCTTGTGTCTCCTTTACATTCGTAGGAGGGACGAAACTCTTCATTGTTTCCACCTTGGCCGGATCTGGGCTAATTCCATGTCTTCCTATCTTGAATCCCAGGTACAAAACGGCTGATTGTAGGAGGAAACTACATTTTGATAATTTTATTCTCAGCTTATTTTCTCTGAAAGCAGCGAGTACTTTCCTTCAAATTTTCAAAGTGTTCCGCCACGTCCCTGCCCAGGATCAAAACGTCGTCTAGATAGACTTGTGCTACAGGTCCTAAAAGATGGTTTAAGGCCATGGTCATTGTAGACATAGACACTTGGGGCATTGTGTGGCCGAACATCAAAACGTCGAGTGGGACACCAAAAGGGCCCTTTCCTTGTCCTAAGATGCCAATCAGCTTTTGTGTCTCCTCCTCTATCTCTAAGGCGTTGTAGGCCCAATAAATCTACGGAGGTAAACACTGTAATTACCCCCAGGGACGTAAAAATCTCCGTCGAAGGCAAGAGGAAAACACATCCTGAATGCTTATGCGAGTTGACTACCTGTTAATGCCAGACACACCCTAGGCCTTTGAACGGTTCTTTTTAGCCCACCAACCAGCAACGGGGAAGAATGGGGGCTGTACCCTGCTTTTTAATGTACCCTTTTTTCAGTGCAGACTCCGGGTTGAAATCAATCCGAGGTTCTTGCCAAGTACCGGTGCGGCTAATCTGTATTGTTTACCGGAAAAAATGACTTTCTGGGCATTCGGGTAACAGCTCAAATCTTAAATTTCTTGAAGCGGACAGACGGGGACAGCATCATCATCTAGTGCCAATACTCATGGTTAGGTCCATGAGGAGCTGCTATCCAGCAATTCCTCCAGATACTCTGGGTTTTCGAGAAGACAGTTCTCTGCATCTTCTTTTGACATTTTATCTTCAATGATTTCCTTGTATACCTTCCTTAACTCTGTCTTCGTAAGACCCTTTGAGCAAGTGGCTACATTAGCAGAAACTGTTCTCTGGTGTCCTCTTCCGTCTGTGCTTCTTCTGATCTGTTTGCTAATAATCGGATACCCTTCTCCTAGATACACACCTTTTTCCAAACAAAACAATTGATCACTCAAATTTATATAACTGAGGATAACCGTGTTATCCCTCACAGGACTAATTGTGTTCCCGACGTACAATGGTCCTTTGGTGAAAGCTGGTGTCATTATGCACAACCGCTCCAGTTCAAAATCATCTTGAGTTTCGGGTTGGAGTTTTAGATATCCGCATGAGTTACTAGGCAAAACAGTCATCTCAATTACTTTTAACTTTATCTTAATTTCTTCATCCATCATCAGATGGCCATCTCCTTCATGGTCATCGCTCTCCAAAACTTCTAAATCTTCGGATTGGTCCAAGTTTTCTTCCAAAACTGAGGGAGTGTGCTTGAGTTTGGGTCTTGCCCCTCGGGGAATCAACCGCCGTGACGAGTTGAGGGGGGAGTGATCAATTCCCACCCTGTCCTCCTTTTCACCTTGTCTGGCTCCACCTGAGCTTCTCCGTCCAAGCCAATTTCCCTATCTCTTTTTCCCTGTCTAGGCACTTGCTGCCTATGCGAATTTCGCGCTGACGAGGCTGTCCCCCCCCTTTGGGAAACAGACAGATCGACCTTCCGATAGGAACGAGGTTTAACCGCGGCGTGTACGTTATTAGTATTAACTGACCAGGCGGCCTCTCTATGCGAAAGATGCTTATCCGCGTTGCGTATGTTTTTTTAACTGGCAAGGCGGCCTTCTTAGGAAAAAGATGCTTATCGCCAGCAACGTGCGGTGGTGGGGCGAAAATTTGGTTCGAACCTTATTCTCCCCCCTCTAGGCCCTTCGGGCCTGGGTAACTTCTCCTTCCTTTTTCTTGAGGCCTTTCTTATTCTTTTAAGATTCCCATCAGAAAATTCTCTAACCAAATAAATTCCGAGTGGATCGGCAAAGATAGGAACGTCTACCTCTCTATCTTCCTTGATAGACATCTTTGCAGAAAAGAAGTTCAAAGTTATGGGAATGTTAGACAAAACATTGCTACCCAAAAGAATATCCCAGCTATTCTCTCCATCGTTATCACTCACTTGAAAGGTAGTGAGGTAATGTCTTTCATGTAGGCGAAGATATAACTGTATTTCTCCCTTTAACACCGTTGGCTTATTGAATTCACCGCCCTGTACTACTAAATCTGTTTTTTCGGAGACTACTTTTAAAGTTTGCCCTCTTTTTCAATTGTTTGAGGCCGCCGCGGTGGGACAATATAATGATGACTGCTCCCTGTTGTCGACCAAAACTTTCTGCGTTTTGCCTCCCTACTACGCTTGGATGAGCCAAGATAGACATTCGTGGTAAAAAAGTGTCGCCCCAGCCTAAAAGGTTGCTGCACGACTTCTTTTCTTTTTTCCCTAACTTCCCATCTTTTCTCCCTATCTTTAAACTTCTTTTTCACACGTCTCTTCTCTTTGCCCGATTCTAAAAATTTTCTTTCTCTATCCTATCCTGAGGATGAGAAAGTTCACCTTCATACATCTCATCACCATACTCCACTTCTTCATTCACCTCAAAATCTCTCGGCTGGCTCTCTGCCATATATACCCTCGCGTTAGTCTTTACCTTCCCACCTGGAGGCTTGTAACCTTCCTTTTTCTTGGAAAAGGTCCTAGGCCCTCGCCTGTCTGGGTTGTAAGACTCTGGCTTTCTCGCCTTTATCCCTTTGTCCATATCAATTTTGCTATTGTATGGAGTGAACATTAGCAAGGTTTCTGGGGTCGGTCTCCAGGGCGGTGCTCCTCTACACTTAGGTTGCGACCCCCGTCGGTGGTATGCCATGCATTCTCGGCAGTACGGCCATTCCCAGCGGCATGCTTGGGACGAATGTCCCACCGTCTCACAAAAGAAGCACACCGGGTGTTCTCTTAACTCCTGGGCGGACATCTTTTTTAAGGTGCCCTTATAACTCGGTGTAACATACCCCGTCTTCACTTCTTCTCTTTTCTTTTGAAAAGCATAACTCGGTTTTACCTCATCTCTCCTCCTTTGAGGAATGTAATTGGGTCTCACCTCCTCCCTTCCCTTCTCCTCATACCTGGGCTTCATTGGTTCCCTGTTGTCCCTGTATGAATTATTAAAACCAACCCTCTGTCTCCCTCCCGATTCTTCTTTGGCCAGGAACACCCTAGTGGTGCGGCCCTCATTTGGCCTTCTATACTCATCTTTTAATAAAGCTCCATTTGAAATTTGAGATAACTTTTCTATCAATTCATTTAAGTTCATCTCTGTATTCGAATACCCTAAGGATCTTTTCTCGCGTAATCTTTCTCCATCTCTTCTTTCATCCGTTTTTGAATGATCTTCCCAGCTAACTAAGATGTTTATCTGCTTGAGTTGAAAACATCGCCTTATCTCCAGATCATGAAGGGCGGCTCTGATATTTATATTAACCGTTCGTTTAATTCATAACACCAAAGATCAGTAAAGAGTTGAGTCTCTCCTCTTTATTACTCTAGAAAGTTCCAACCAGAGTTCGAAAATCGTTTTCTTCTCTTCCGGCTGGAGATAAGTTTTTAACTGTGCGAGAAAATCTTCTAATTTAGTGAATTTTGAAAAGCTATTTTCTCGGAGAAGGTATTTCCTGGCTTCACTATTTTGTCGTTGATATGGCTGACTATTGCAA
Source organism: Trachelipus rathkii (assembly GCA_015478945.1). Taxonomy (NCBI): domain Eukaryota; kingdom Metazoa; phylum Arthropoda; class Malacostraca; order Isopoda; family Trachelipodidae; genus Trachelipus; species Trachelipus rathkii. The sequence continues at coordinate 5,217 of JABUQX010056160.1, read as the reverse complement.
AGTGATCAATTTTGACTTTCAGTAGGTGGGCCTAAAGCAATCTATTTTCATTCAAAGATGGGACGAAGTCATGGTTACAAAGATTCCCTTCCATTGTCTTGTTTTACAGATGTTTGCCAAATTAATTTCAATTCGTCGCGGCAAATAAGCTGGGAAAGGCCGGTGTTTAAACAGAAATTAGTGGATGTAATAAGGGACTCCCACTGATTGTGGAAGCATGTTTAAGGGTAACCTTTGGCCATGCTCCAGTAAGGATCGTGGTTGTTAGGCATGGTGTGGTTATGGTTAGGCATTGTTGTAATTTCCAGGTGGCATGCCTGTTTATAGAGAGGTGGGGCATCGTCCCCGTGGCAAAAAACCCATAAATTCGAAGTGTTTTGTCCTGCTTGGAGCACCTTCCGTTGTTTATTTCCTCCAATAACTCCTCCTTTGAGGACGACTTGCCTTTGTTGTTGAGCAGCTTAGGCCCAGCAGGTTTGGACCCGATCCTAGGGCTTGCGTTTTGGATCGGTGGGGGCCCGTCGGGTCCCCATGGGGAGGTGTTCGGTATTTCGGCACCTTCCCACTTGCTTTCATTGAGTTGTGTGGTTCGATCCACCCCAATTCTCTACGAACTTTCTTTTTTAGTAGTAGTGTCACAGTAGCACCTGGCTTAAGTGAGTTCAATTGTGTCCAGCGCAACCGTTTTTAGCATGTATGGTGGAGTTTCAACCCGTGGGGGAGGGGCTCCCTCCCTTACTACCTGGGATGTCTGGCTAAGAAGAGCGATGTAGGGGTTCTGACTGGCCCTTTTGTCTAAAGGAGCGTGGGCAGGGGGAACCCCTATGGGAGGTTGTCCCCCCCTTTGGGTTACAGGCGTTTCATCTCCACCCCCCCCCCCCCCGGTTGCTTGCTCTTGGTCCTGACCTTCATCATTACTACCCTCATTCACTTCAAAATTCTCTGTATCTCTCTCTTCGTCAGCAGCACCGTTATCTCCGATCTCCGAAATTGGTTTCTCCGCCATTTTGTTTTTTTCGTAATCACAAAATAATGCACAATAGGTCGGTATGACACTTAACTATCTCTACTGTATACGTGCTAAAGCAGTGTCAACTAGTGTTGGAATTATAAATGTTGTCTGCGGACCCTCTCGATACTACTATATATATATATATTAGATATATTGTATAGCATTTTTATTAAATTGCGAAAAATAGTTGGTAGGTGGTCCCAATATTTAACCCTGATATGTCAAAATGGTGGCAAAACTCAAACAGAAAAAATGTTTGTCCGCAGATCCTCATGATGCTTTTACTACTTCACTACTCAGACTATTTTTACTACTATGCAAGCATGTTTATTTCAACCTAATTAAGGTGTTTTTAAAACAGAAAAATCTCCATAAAATTTTTCCGTTTTTTCCATACATTGTTTTTCCCCTAATATATATATATATATATATATAATATATATATATATAATATATATATTATATAATATATATATATATATATATATATTATATATATATATAGTATATATATATATATAGTCTTTAAATTATCTTAATTTTAAGTTAAATGAGCTTTTGGGATAGAGCTGCTCAGGGCTTTCCTGAGCCAAAGGTGGGGGATTAATAATCAGGGCGGTACCCTCTATACGGTTAAATACGTGTAGTGTAGATATATATATATATTATATTATATATATATATATACCTAGACCCAACCCCGCAAAACTCTCAGACCCACCCACAAAAACTAATAAGCCAGTACTAATATAAATAATAGTAATACCACCCACAAAGATTATCCATAATCATATACTACTATAATAATTTTATCTAACACCTATTCTTATTCTATACCACCCACCATCACTACTAATCTTATTACCATAAATTCACCCAAATCCTAATTTATATACATAAAAAATTATCACATTAAAGCGAAACTAACAAGAGACCCACAACCACGAGTAACATGAGAGCCTTTTCCCAAACTTCAAAAAAACAGCGTAATATGAGTCTGAACCACCAACAAATACTCAATGAAAACTCAGTTATTATTATGAAGTTATATACTAATTAACTACTATAATGGCTATACACTATATCGTTACAACATACTATTTGATTTACCAGTCTAAAATGATCACTTTAACCTAACCAAACATTTACATTATATATATAAGACTACGTATAATTTTCACGTAATAACACTTATGCCATTAAGAGCGTCTCGTATATAATATATTAATTCATCGTTATAAGTCATAGTACGCATATACTACATTTTATAATAGCTATAATAAATACTAGATACAATATTTTATAAAACTATATATAAAAGGCCAACGTTTGAAGATAAAACTGCACAAAGAAAAGAAAGGAAGAAATAATATTTCTCTCTTAGTTCTTTCGTTTAATAGCGAGATATCTATTCGTCTGTTTCAACTACGAACAGTATTCATCCCTAGACATCAGGCGCTTGCGACTTCTGCCACTCTGCAGACACAGTGCTTTGGTGACACGGCAATCCTCATCAATCTTAAGCTGTCCCTTTCAAATGCCACTTCTATAGAGCCATCGTCTTACGTCTGAGTATCCTAATCTACTCAGGAACTCCAGACCCCATCATTCTTTCGATAAGAGCACATATTCTCAGCTCAGAAAAATCCCGAGACAATAACATTTATCGCCACACTTTGTGAGCGATGGACTTGTCAAATTGCTCACCCTGCTTCTTTCTCTTCTTCAGGACGATCCAGTTCTTTTTCTCGTTAATATGCACAAGTTAATAGAAAAGAAAAGAAAAGAAGAAGGCGGAGATGATAAAGAATATGTGAATAATTAGCGTTATTATGTCTTATCCCCGGTCTTCCTCCTAAGTTCAAATTTACTTTTAACCTTTTTAATTCTTTCGCGAATTTGCTCATTACATTATAAAAATATTTAAAATCTTTAAAATCTAAATAGTAGATAAAATATTATCTTTTAGATTATTTACAACACCAGTATTTCTAATGTGAATGAGTTATATTTATTATTTATTATTTTATATATTTTTAATATTATATATATTTATGAATGGCAAATATTTATTTGTTTTACCAAACCAAATTCTATAAGTATATATTGATATAGAAGTGTTAGTAGTTAATTAATCAGATTGACATAGCTACATATGATACATTCTCTTGGCATAACCTATTCACCATGATATACATATATAAATAAAATAATAATAATAATTAATATAATAATAATAATAATGATTAAATTAAAAATATTCCTCATTTTTATGAAGAATATAATGTATTATTAATTTAATTGACTAACGGCCTAATTAATTATATATAAATCAGAGGAAGCGGAATAGATATAGCAGAGTAGCCCAGAGAAGAGTTCATATGTACACTTTTCAACAACAGTATATCTCTTTCAGAAATGATAAAGTACTTTAAAATAAATGGAGAGAGTAAAATTAATCCATACACGTTCATACATTTTGGCGAAATAGAATAAATTAGTAAGATAATAAATGATCAAATAAAAAATTTGAGGCAATTTTATTAATTGGCTTAATAATTATTTTGTATGTATAATAATAACCTTAAAATTATACTTTTTAGTGATACTTTTTTTTATATATCGAGAGATAGTCATCTCTTATATTTATAAGGTAATTTTATATATATATATATATAATTATTATATATATATATATTAATATAATTATATATATATATATATATAATATATATATATATAATATATATATATTTATATATATATAATATATATATTATATATTATATTATATATATTAATTTTTAATATAATAGATATTATATATTATATATATATTAAATATTAAATAATTATTAAATTATATATATATATATAATATTAAATATATATATATAATATATATAATGATATATATATATATATGATATTTAGATTAGTGTAATGAAATACTTGGTTTAATTCTCATCATAAAATCTTACTTAGGCATCTCTCAATGTTGCCAGATAAGTAGAGGCTTTTGAGTCGTGGGGCGTCGGTCCGGGGTTCGGACCCTTGGAACATCATCTGCACTATTTTTCATCTCCTAGAAGTAACGTGAGAACGTGATTAAATAATCCTATTATTGCTTCGGTTAGGCCTAAGTATATGGATATTTTTCTCTCAATTCTAATAATTTAAGACTCGGTCACACAGACTATGGAGACAGAAATATCTGTTCTATACTCTTACAAAAGTTTTATTTTGCCCATCACCAGTAGGGTTTCTAACTCAATTAAAGCAAAATACTCAATCAAAACGGTACCTATGAGATACTTTTATATCATATCAATAATGAACATAAAAATAAACAAGTTTATGTAGGTGTGAAGTAATATAAAACTCATATAAAAACATACAATTTAATTATAAAACACTTTTATAATATTAAACAATTGTCCATATATTTAGACATTATTCAGAATAAGGTGTAATTAAATAGTATGTAAACCTTTTAGTGTATATAATTTAACATATTTACATATATTTATAAGTCTATAGAAATAATAGTTCTGCGTATTTACCAGTTAGAGTTGTCACTTTTTAATTAATATTATTGCTAATTAACATATAATTTATGGTTTTCTTTCAGAAATTTTTATGTCATACTAAATCACTTTATATAATAATTTAAAAAATATGTTTTATAATGAATATTAGTATTATATTTTATATATCATCAATGTCAATTATTAATTCGGGGATATAAAACTAATGTATATATATAGTGCTCTAAACCTTCTGTTACTTATTACTAGACTATTTGCGTAATTCTCACATGACAAAAGGAATTCTCTATCATCTCTAATGTCTTCGCAGAAACTTTTGTTACCAGCAATTATTTAGGTAAAAACATAAAAATTACCATTAAAAGTATAACTTAGTTAATATAGAGTTTAAAACTAATAATTCAATATATCATTATATATATATAATTAATGTCGCCTCACACAATTATATAAGGAGTATGTATATATATTATATATAAACTATTAATAATATAAATTAATATAATTTAAATAATATAGTAACTTATAAATATAATTATAATATATTATATATATATAATATTAATAATATATATATATAATATATACTATATTTATATTAATATATTAATTTTACAACTTAATACACCGCCCGCTACTAACGGTAGCAGAGCCCTG
>JABUQX010056159.1:0-30000 GCA_015478945.1 Trachelipus rathkii | reverse complement strand
ATCAATTGTCTTCACACTAAATGTCCTATAAATGACCATCCTCCCTACAAAAGTAAATGTGTATGGAACGGAAATTAAATACAGAGCATCGCAAAAATTGCTAGTATTATATTTTGACCTAAGGTTAAACTTGAAAGGTAAAGCAGAGTAAGCCATAGTACTCTTTTTAATATTTGGGAAATAAGAATTTATTAACAGATATTTTTCTATTACATCTTTATAAAACTCTCGCATTGATCAAGAAAAGATTTATTTTTGACATCCTATCAAAGATCAATCCGCAATCCTTGATCACTAAGAATTCCAGCCAATTAGACATACTGTTGGAGCTTATCTGTTGTAGAAAAGTTAAATTCTTTGAAGCTGAAGCTGAAGCTCATATAATGCTAATAACATCGCAAAGAAGTAATATCTAGGGTAAATATATGCTGTGAGTGCAAGATTCTCAAAATATGATCCAATGAGATTTTTTATTAAATATTATATCTCGCATTTTTTTCTTACAACGCTAAATGGCTTACTTAATATAGATAGTGTGAAAATTGTTATGAAGACCTAGCGTTGTCTCAAATAAATCCAGCTGTTACTTTTTAACTTATAATTACAACTTTAGTCATATTTACTTTGATTACAGTTTAATTGGCACGTCCAAAGATTATAATAATACCTGTAATACTTTCAAGTTTTTTTTAGAGAAAATTTATCTTTTTGAAGCTCTTAACTTCAATATCTGTGTGATAGATGATTTTCAGAAGGATGGATTTACTGGTTTTATTTTTAAATACAATGAATTTTTATGTTTAAGTGAAACTCTCCTCTTATATAACTGTATTTACAGCATAGCAGTAATATAATCGAATATATCGAGTTTTTATTATACATTTAAATAAAAATCATATACCAAAGTAGCAAATTTTATAGTTTCTCTTTCATTATCAATGACTGTAGAAAAATATTGATCAATTTATTATTTGACTAATAGGGCGTTGTGTTAATAATTACTGAGTTGAGAGGCAGAACATGTGGAAATACCACTGCATAATGAAGTAGATGTTGCAGTAAAGGATTCTTGTGTGTTATGTATATTAAAGTGTTTAAACATTGATAATTAATATATTTATAATAAAGAAATGCAACTAATGGCATTTTAAAAATTAAAATCAACCTAGAGGTATGCCGGTTGTTAAGTCTTAATTCCTGATTCAAGATTGGTGTAGTATATATAAATATGGTTGACGGAATCGTATTGAATTAGCTAACTAAGTCTTCATTTCATTATCCTTTATTTGCAGCAATTTATCTTTTCAAGAATATTCAAGCCATATGTCATAATCAATAGTTGTTCATAAGACTTAAGCATAATAAGATTTATTCTAAAATATATATATATATATATATATATATATATATATATATATATATATATATATATATATATATATATATATATATATATATATATATATATATATATATATATGTGTACAAGTCTAAATGAAGAGACGTAAATTTATGATCGGAAAAAGATAAAATTTAATAATTTTAAGGGTGAAATGTAGATTATAAAGGGTAACCTAACCTAACCTAACCTAACCTAACCTAAGAGCTTATAGGGCATTTTAAATTGATTTGAAAACGCCTCCTAATTTAGACCTGTGCATATAGTATATATATATATATATATATATATATATATGGTGAGTATATATATATATATATATATATATATATATATATATATATATATATATATATATATATATATATATATATATATATATATGTATATATATATATATATATATATATATATATATAGTATATATATATATATATATATATATATATATATATATATATATATATATATATATATATATATATATATATATATATATATATATATATATATATATATATATATATATATATATATATAATATAAATGTATATATATTTTTTTTAATATATATATATATATATATATATATATATATATATATATATATATATGATAAAAGTGTCTAAGTAATTTTTGTAAAATATCAGTTTAAATAGATAAAATTCCAAAAGGTATATTTTATCCCATTCTTGGTGACCTTCTGGAGTAATGGAATGAGAAGGCTAAAGTAAATAACACTTGATAAGAATACTGTTACATCACACCTGCATCTTTAAAAAAAATATCGTAGCCATTTGTTTACAGTTACAAACAAATGTTACTTAAGATGATGACTCAGCACTAACGGTACCTTCATCTGCAAATACATCATCATATTTTTGGTTTCAGAAAAGCATAAATCAGAATTGCATGCCAATGTCATATTACGCAACCCTGTCTTGTTAGGTCTGCTTAATTTGGGGATTAACGTTAGTGTGCGAAGGATTTTTTTTCTTTTCTTTCTTCATTCCTATGTTATAAGATTCATAAAAGGTCTCCAAATATGATTGACCTTCAAACTGAGGCGGAAAGTAAATAAACGGTTTTTCATTGGGTTTTGATTTAATAGAAAAATAAATGACTGGAAATAATAGTTAGAGATATATATATATATATATATATATATATATATATATATATATATATATATATATATATATATATATATATATATATATATAGTATATATATATATATATATATATATATATATATATATATATATATATATATATATATATATATATATATATATATATATATATATATATATATTATGGTCAGTGTTGCGTCTTAAGACGTTACATGTGATAAGAACCATTTCCAAGGGTTTTTTTTTTGTATATCCCTCCGTCCCCAGCATAACTATGTGACCTTGTCACATACGAAATCTTTAATCTTTTTTTCTATTCTCTCATTTTTAGGATTAATTCTCTGTATCTTTCAGTTCTCTTTCTCCATCACAGTTTCTATCAACCTTTCCAGAGAGATAGATGAACACCGCTCTCATCCTTCCTAGTGATAAGAACCAATTCCAATGTGCTTTTTGTGCATCCTTTTGGACCCAGCATAATTATGTAACCTGATGAAGTAAGAAACTTATCTAAAGACACTATTTATGCTGCCTTGGAGAAAAACCAAGACACTACTTTCAATGTACATCGTCTCCAAAAGAAGAGGTTTCTGTTGCAATTGTATCCAGATTTTCCCCCACGTTGAGACTCGTCTAACACCTCAAATACTTACTTGCTGCTGACCTTTAACACCCATTTTCCACCTACAAAGTTGAAAATAAGGTTTACAAGATACAGTGTTCGTCCGTCTATTCCCGGACCCAGACTTTTCTTCAAGTGCCAGCTGTTTGGTCATCCCCGAAAATAATGGAGAGCACGTTAAATCTGCGCTATTTACGGAGAAGAATTTCACATTCCCTGTGAAAACACTTCAAACTGCAATAACTGTGAGGGACCCCATAGCGCCTCTTCGTTAAAATGTCTGTCCTACCTGTTTGGACAGGAGGTATTGGAATTATGTACTATGCAAAAATTGAGCAGGAAAGATGTCATACACCAGGTCAAAGACAAATATCCTACACGACGACGGCATTACTACGCTGCAATTGCAGCAGCTCCCCCGTCTCCGCGTATCAACCCGCCTACACAACCCCATTCCAGTAGAACTCCACCCACCACCTCCAGCGGGACTCATGCAACTGGTGCACGACTGCATCGCCTATACAACCGACTACTCAAATAGTCCCGAAAGCAGCCATCGATCCAATCTCCCTCTCAAGACGCCGTCAACAACCCTACCGCTAGTACTCGTTTTCAACCAACCAGCAACGAAACTAAGTTTGTTCACCCACCACAAAGCTTAGAGAATATTTCCTGCCGAGAGACTCTGTCCCCTACCCTCCAGATGAGTTCGCCAAACCCAGGTAAGAAGCATGTGTCTATGTCCCCTAATTCATAACCCCACCATTCCTCTTACAAATGAAACGGATATCCATGAGCAGAAACAAAAGATTAGGCACCAAACTAAGGATTATTCGCTAAAATTATAACATCTGAATTATTAAAGCAAGACACATCAACCCTCAATGTAAAAATTGTAAATCAGAAGAGTCCTCTCTGCAGGTCTATTTCCGGGACAAAAGCATTGACTTCAATAGATTATGCAAAATCAACCACAGCCGTTGAACAACCCACCAACCAAACCTCTGATAGCTTGCTGAATTATTCCAGCTTTTCAGAATCCTCCACCAACTCTTCTTTAGATTTTCCTATCACAGAACTCCTTAAAAGATTATATACCCTACCACATCAAATGAATTCCATTTCCCAAGTGGAGCTTGATGTGGCGATCCTCTCCCTCTTCTAACACTTCTTTCCTATCACAGCACTTCCTAAAGGATTCTGTACCCTACCGCATCTTATGAATTCCATTTCCCAAATGAAGCTTGATGTGACGATACCCTCCTTCTAACACTCCTTGCTCGTCTGAGAGAGATGAATAAAAAAAATGTTCAACGCAAACACTGCAAATGCTCCAAGCGTTCTGTTGCAGATGACGTCATGAAAGGGGACCCGGAGATCTCCCATCCAAACTCAGATTGTATAGCCAACCAAAGTACCCACCTGACGGCTCATTGACAAAGTCTCCAGCCCTTGACTTATACGTTTCACAGAATCTCTGGGAACCGCTGAGTATCACTTCAACTCCCCATCAAAGATTGCTTTTCCTGTTAACCTAACGGTGGATCTCAATTTCACAACTCCAACGCCATCACAGAAAGATGACCCTTTCTCGGTGACACCTCCCTACACTTTCTTCATTCTTGCCACTCAATTCTGAATCTGTTTGCTCGCTGGATAGTGACGTCGCTCCCACTTCTAATTATGAGCTTTCTGGTTGCTTTTCCAGCGACTAACTGCGTCCACAAAATAATATGGCCTTGGTCGAACTGAATTTGCTTCGTATTCATGGCGAAGTCCCTCCACTAAATTCCACAGGAAACTTCCCCCCCCCCCTCTCCCAAAACAATCCAAATTACTGTTGAATGACTATGCATAACCACCTGGATTAACAGCTCCTACCCGTCAGAGCCCACGCCTCAACCTCTCCACATCAATCAATTCTTATTTTTTCTGACATTACTGCTAACCAAATAGGGATAATAGTCTCAAGAAGACCATCTTTATAGTACTCATGGCAATACAGTATGGCCACCTTCCTTCAATGGAATTGTCGTTGCTTCTTTTCGAATTTTTAAGAACTTGTTCAACTGGTAAATTTATGTACCCCAAAGTGTCATTTTTTTTTTGACCTTGTAAAAGCTTATGACACAACTTGGGGAACTGAGGTCCTCCTTAAATTCCACACACACTCGGTTTCGAGGACAGCTTCTCTCTTTATACAATGCCTTCTGTCAGATCGCTACATCCAGGTTCGGTTCTCGTCAGTTCTATCATGCCACTTTACTCTGGATGAAGGAGTTCCGCAGGTCAGTGCCCTTAGTGTATTATTATTATTTGCTTTCGGATTCAATTACGTCGTTTCTATGCCACTATGACCTCTTCCAACCATCTGAACACAAGTCGCTACTAAGATCTATAGAACGAAGTGACAATGAAAGGTCAGGCGCCGGAATTCTCGTTCATAAGTCTGTTCCCTATTATCCGGTTCCTCTTCGAACTAGACCACACAGTGGCAGCAAGAGTCCATCTGTATACAGATTTCACTGTCTGTTCGATATACTTGACTCCCAGTAGCTAGTTCACTAAGGCCGACTTAGCCAGCCTTTTCAGTTTTCAAGCAGCTCCTCACTCCGGTTTTCAAATTAAAAGCTTTCAACCTTCGAAACTTCGCACAAGGTTAAGATTCCTAGTCGATATCCTAACGCCCTTTTTCATGGCATGCCTTAGCATTGGACTCCTTACCTACGAACGTTTAGACACTCACTCTTCCATCTGTATAGATATCTCATTTTGCTCCCACGCTTTATGGATCGCTTAACACGGTCCCGCTTCGATTATTTGTACGCCAGCTACCATTACCTGATAACCTTTCATGTACTCACACCGAACAAAATGTTAGAACGTCATTCCCGCTGATGTTATGATAGAGCGGAGTAAGCCCCTTTTCATCAGACCACAGCTATCCCACTTTCTCCCTTCAATGAGCAGTTTCTGACCATTGACGTGGCCCCTAACATCTAGCGTTATCATCACCGCACCAGTTACTTGCATACCACGGTCTTCTCCAGGTAGGCGTTCGGCAACCCCTTGGTGGTCCCAAGAGTGTGTACAAGCTAACCAGGAGAAGGAAAAATCCTACAGGCAATACAGATGATCACGTCTGTATTGCAGTTGTTGCATATGTATTAGGCTATAGCTTTGCTAACCACTCGAGCACTTCCCGCTATCCTGAAGCCTTTCAAAAATTAGGAATTAACTCTGTACCGCTAGACTTTTCAACAGTGAAAGGTGAAGATCATATCTATAACCATCCTTTTACGCTTATAGAGTATCAAACTGCACTGGCAAATAGCAAAGACGGTGTCGTTGGCCTAGACATCATCTCGTACGTAATGCTTAGTCACATTCACCCAGTTGCATCCGCTTTCCTTGTGAATTTGTATAACAGGATCTGGACTGAATTCTCTTTTCAAATTATTTGGACAACTGGTTTTGTAATCCCTATTCCCAAACCTAGGAAAGATCCGAAGTTTACCGACAACCAAAGACTAATTTCGCTGACCTGTCATACTTGCCTTCTCCCTGTTCTGTAAAGTCGCTAGGCTTTTCCTAACTTCCAGTTTAGCTTCTGCAGAAATCATTCGACCGCGGATCCCTTGTTAAAAATGGACCGTGACATTCGAGAAGCGTTCTCAACTGGCGGGAAGGTTCTTGGTGTCTTTTTTGATCTTGTAAAAGCTTATGATTCAACTTGGGGAACTGAGGTCCTCCTTAAACTCCACACACTCGGTTTCCGATGACAGCTTCCTCTCTTTATACAATGCCTTCTGTCAGACAGATGCATCCAGGTCCGGTTATCGTCTGTTCTATCACGCCACTTTACTCTGGATGAAGGAGTGGCGTCAACTGTTAAAAAAAAGTCGGTGTCCTAAGTGTATTATTATTTACACTCGGATTCAAAAACGTCGTTACGACCATCCCAGGACTATCAAGTTTTCCCTGTACGTTGATGACCTGGCTTTATACATTTCAAGTGCCAGGCTATAATTTCATGAACGTGAACTCCAGCTAGCCATTGAGAATATTTCACAATGGAGTAACTTCCATGCCTTACGCCTCTCACCCGATAAAACCTCAGCAGTACTATTTCGGAAAAAAAGGGAGTCGAAAAACCTGCCAACATTCTCCCGTGAATGTAACCTTATATGGTTCACCCATTATTATTACTTCATAGGTCATAATGTCTAGGCCTCATTCTGGATGACTGCCTGATACGCACCACACATTAAACACCCTAAAAACGACTTGTCATCGTGCGCTTGACCTATTGCATCATCTCGCTTCAAAATCTTGAGGTGCTGATCGCGAGTCGCTTTCACATCTCCCCATCGCCTTAATCCGATCGAAGTTAGACTATAGTCAGGCCTCCCTAACTCTACCACACCTGTTATATTCCGTCCAAAACGAGGCGACCCTTACCTCCACAGGAGCCTTCCGATCATTTTCCTGGGTGAGCCTTGAAGTTGAAGCCAATGTGATCCCGCTATCTCTGCGAAGGGATTATATCATGTGCAGAAGATAACTTTGCTTTCAAACCCTAATACCGTCTGCTCTGATACCGATTCTCCGTAGGGTACCACAGAATCCTCTTTACTGGGCATTTGCAAACACAGTTTGCAGAATTCTTAACTTCCTCAACATCCCTTTTAAATAATTCCACCATTTTCTTAGGATGAAGGGTATACACCTTGTCTTTTCCCTGCTCCCACTAACTGTCAAGTCCTAACCTCTCTCTCTCTCTCCAAATCCAGCCTCTTCCCCCCCTACTTTGTTAAAGCATCATTTTTGCCTCACTCTGCAGTTCGCGGGGGATCCACTCCAGTGTTATGACTGCCTCTAAAAAACAGGAGACAGCGTGGGCGCGTCTACTATCTTTCCCGAATACAACCCTCCCTATCCCCCCCCCCCCGATGCTTCAACTTTTGCTGCAGAATTAATGGCCATAATGATTGCTCTTTCTCGATTTTATACCTTAGCCAAAACCACCCTTATATCATTTATTCGAATTCGCTCAGCGCCCTCCAGGAGCTCAAAGCCCCCTTCTCTGAGATCACAATGGTATCGGCTATGCAACATATATATATATATATATATAAGCTATATATAATATATATATATATAAATATAATATATAATATATATATATATATAATATTATATGATATATATATAGATATATATATTTATATAATAGATATATATACATATATATAATATATATATAATATATATAATTTATATATAAATATATACTATACTATATATATATATATATATATATATATATATATATATATTATATAAATATATATATATATATATATATATATATTATAATATATATATATAATATATATTCACACAACAAAATTGATAACTAAGGAGAAATTGAATCACGTTTATTCAAAATTTACAACTATTAGCAGGAACGAGTAAATAGCATAGTAGAGATGCAGTGCCTGGGCACTGTCACATAAGAAATTGTCATAGTGTAAATACTATATATAATTATATATATATATATATATATAAATTATATATATTATATATATATATATATATATAATTATATATATATATATATAAGTAGATATAATATATAGTGATTAAGTAGTATTCCGTCCACCTGCGCGCCCACCCTTTCGATATGAAAGGAATTAAGAGATATGATGAGTTCTTATGATGAAGATGACAACCGAAGGTCTGTCCAATTCCGGACAAAAGAGACAACCGAAGTTATGGTCTGTGTTGTCTGTCATTGTTGTATTATTATTATTACTGTATTATTATTATATTATATATTATTTTTTATTAATTATTATTATATTAATAATTATTATGTATTATTATTATTATTATTATTACAAAGGGGGGGGGGGGGGGGGGTGGGGGGGCAAGGGGGGGGAACAGGGGGGGGGGGGGGGGGGGGGGGGGGGCGGGGGGGGTTTTTTTTAGAGAATCGAATCGAATCGAGTCGAAAAACGATCCCTGTAAAGGATCGTTTTTTACGCACTCTGACTCGACTCCGACTCCGACTCCGGCTCTGCACCCGGCTCCGGTAGCCGGTTCCGACTCAGCGCCTCGATTTCATTCAAACTATTACTGTTTTGGGAATTGCACCGGGCAGGCCTCCGATAATATTTATTATTTATTATTATTTATTATTGCATTTTATGTATTTTATTATATTATTAATTATTCATTATTATTATTTTTATTATGTGTATTATTATTATTATTATTCATTACTTATTATTATTATATTATTTTTTTATTTTTAGTATTGTTTATAATTAATTACTTATTATTATTATAGTATTATTATTATTTTATTATTATTATATGTATTTATTATTTTAATTATTATATTTATTATTATTTATATTATTATGAAAGAAGAAGGAAGAAGAAGAATACGAAGAAGAAGAAGAAAGCAAGAGAAGGATAGAAGAAGAAGAAAGACGAAGAAGAAGAAGAGAAGAAGTTGAAAACGTTTCTCGAGGGCATTCCTTTCAAGGTCGAATTACGCAATCTTTGTTTATTCATTTTGAACAGTCTATAGAGGATTCAATTCGAGTATAAGCCGATCTTTATTATTATAATTATTATCTATATAGTTATTATTATTAATTATTATTATTATTACTTATCTATATTGATCTGTAGTAGTAGTCTCGTCGTAGTAAGTAGTATACGAGTTATCGTATTGGGATTAAAAATTTGGAGGGGGGTTAGATGATTGACAATCTTGTCCGTAGACGTGATTACGTCCCCGGGGTCCCCCCGAAGGGGACCCACACCCCCATAAAAAATACGAAAGCATAGTGCTGCGTAATTGGTTGAAATTTAGGTGAAGCGATGCGAGTTAGAGTTTTCTAGAAAGACTTGATCATGTGAATCTGCGGAGTTGGCTACGGCACGGGTGCTGGAGGCCACTGCGGTGCGATGTTATTAAAACAATTCGATATAACAACAATAGTGGTGTCCGTATAAGGGGTTATTCGAGGTCGTAGAATTCGAATATGATGGTTATAAGTCCGTGTAGGGTGACTAGGACCCCTCCTTAGGTTCTAATGAAAAAAAACAGAGCACAGAGTGCAAAACACAAGGTCAAAGGAGGAATGAAGGAAGGATTGAAAGATGAATAAGGAGGGAAAGAATGAAGAGGAAATCTGACTCAGAGGAGTTTGGAGTTGGCAACGGCACCGTAGCTGGCTCCGGTGCGGTGCCGAAGTTATTAACAATTTTTGTAATGACTACAATATTGGTGTCGCTTAAATATGTATATTGGGTCTGAGATTTCGAAAATAATGGTTTCAGAACATTAGAAGAAATAACAAATAAAAATAAATAAATAAATAAATAAAATTAAATAAATTTCTTACAGATTTTTATGTTTATATACTACAAATTTACGTTTTTACATACCCTAAAATCAGTAAATCACTAAATCAAACGCCATCCAAGCCCCATCCAGCCACCCTTCTGTCCAGTGCACATAGGGTCTGAGACGGTACACTACACCCGGAACGCAGCTCAACCCACGCGTGATCTCATTGATGCTATTGACTCTATGATTCAGTCTCCATACTTGAGCTATCATTTTGGCCTGAACATACATACAACATGTTCTGTATACCAAAGTCATTCAAATATTATGCAGACGAACAAATTTCCACATTAATAGAAGCTTTACTTGTCGCATCATCTGAACTGATGAAATAACCCACGAGACGACAAACCTGATACATTAAATCAGGAATAAATGTTAATTGTTATACAAAGTTGCCACTTAACACCCGTAACAGTAACTAACCTAACATCCAAAAAAACAGTACTTGATTTCACACTTGCACGCAGTGTCTCGGTAATCTCTCAAATAATTTTATCATTTAACATGTAATATTTAACAAACTTTACAATAACCCAGTGTAATTCTCCTACAGACCAGCAAAAGTGTGCTAACGTTGACAAGTTTTCACACTTAATCAAAGCCAACATTGCGTACCAAACTAAGAATATTAAGGTACAAAGACAACTGACACAATTCGTATCTCGCAATAAGCAACATTAACAAACGATCCAAACTTCATCACTACACTCAATGTGTGCAAGCGACTATTAACTTATCAACATAGTATCAACATGCACAATGTTAATTATTACAGTCACATAGTAATATTTAACCAAAAAAAAATAAAAAAATTAGATAACTTTCCTAACCATCATAATACCTAACGGCTAAAGACAAAATCATAAAGTAAAGTTTTACCTTCTGTACAGCTAAACTATGAACATACATACTTAACCCACAACAACCAGACGAATAAAACAGCCATCATCAGCAACTGTAGCCAATTAAATCGAACAATACGAGGAAGGACAAACAAGTATTTCAGTGATTTTTATATCATATAACTATTTCATGAAAAGAGCGTTATATTAAATACGATTAAAGATATATTAAATACATAAATATAAATTTAGTATAAATTATTATTCATCTAATTCAGAGACATAGATTCAAGTTGGGTACTTTCTATATATCTCTCTAAAGATATTCAACCTTCCTTTTAAAAGATGTAAGCTATAAATAGCTTTCACCAACACTTAAACCATTTTTCGGCTATTTGATTCAACAGGGCACTCATTCTCTCATACCAAGAGAGAAGTAACTTATCCAGGTATAGTTATTCGAATGCACTCATGACACTTGTATTAGACGGGAAACCACAGTATCGGTGATAAGATATCATAGATGTACACCATTGTGGTGTAATGAGTGTGTCGTCAAGGGGGTTCACACAATCGTTAAGATGCGATGTTAATCGTTTTTTATTTAGCAATGCTGTAATATTTTCAGAAGTCGAACTGTGAAACCTATCACGTACGCATGAGGTCACACAATCGATGGTTTCCAATAGTGCGTACTCAAGGTTTAATATTGCACCCACGATGAGAAACACAACGTTTTATGATCTATTATGACCGTGTCTCACACGGTCTCATATAATATTTCACTACTCGTCCGATCCTGTGATTGGATAACCACACACACTTATGTTAGCCATCGGTGTCGACAATCTTGATGAATCCATCAGCACATAACGAATAAAGGTCTCTTTGTGATTATTTGCCTTTGTAGAATCACAAGCCATGTATCGGGTCCCTCGCGTGACCGATTAAATATAATGGACAACATTGCTGGAATAACTAAGCTCCTTGTTGAGAGAATATCCCAACAACACGGTGTAAGAAATGCGGGGAGATGACATGCACCATACAGCTAAAAATGTCTGAATTTAAGTATGTTGATTGACAAAGTCGCTTGCGTGTTTATGAGATTCCTTTTCTTTCACGCTTAGGTCATTCAGGACAGCTAAACTTAACACTTAAATCGGATTCGAACGACCTATCAGTTCCAAAGGGAATTTGCGATAGACAACAACAACAACAACGACAAACAACAACAACAAACAACATTAACATAGTACAAAGATTAAGTGCTTTTAGATACTAAGCACAGGTATTATCTATGCAACGTAACTTCGTGTTCACATAAATAAAGTAAAAGCATTACCTGAAACTACGAAATAAGTGTACAATCGACGAAGTCTAAAACACAATTAAGTACGAATAAATGTTAGCATTAACCAAGTTCCACATAACACCTGTAAGTAACGACATGCATACAAAACGTAACCTATTATACTTTTCAAACATATCTCTACATATTAACGTATTTTTATACATATGACACAACACTACGATTATGACATGAAATTTATTATAATATCTGTTTAATTTTGTCATACAGAGCTGTAAGCTAAACGTAACAAGTTTCACATTAGCTAAAGCTAACATAAAAAACCTAACTAAGAATATGATGTACAACTACAAAACCTAACACACATTACGTACGAATAACACAAGCATAACATTCCGGCACTAACAGCAGCTACAATACCTTAACACATCGTAAAACGTCAACTATACCACATTTTCAAGCATATCTCTAACATATCAAGTTAATTTTACAATTTAACATTGCCGTAATATTTACAGTTGCATCAAACCTTCTAATCATCCATACTGACAAAGGAACTATATGCCTAACGAACAAAATGTTTTACATCAGCTCGTAATATTTAACACACACATTCATATAACCTCCGTCTAAATATCATAATCCCCTGCGAATAATTGCAAACAACAAATTTTTAACCAACATACAAAAAATACAAAATTTAATCTAAACTACTGAGGAAAAGTTCTGTTGAAGTAAAAATATCACAGTAAAGCGTATAATTTACTGATTTTAAGCAGTAAATCAGTAAAATCAAGCCACCATCCCCGCAGTCCCCTACACGCCCCACCACCTGTGATCTATTGATCTATTGAATTCAAATCATATTTTGGATCATTTTGGCAAATAACATAAAAAATAAGTTCGTTATATACCAACCATACAAATATGCTTAAACCAACAAAGTTTAGCATCAATAAAGCTAACAAATCATAACCGCGACTAGTAATATGTACAAATGCAACCTAACATACCTAGCGTATGATAATCACTAACATCCTGAAAAGAATTCCTACTGATCAAGTAAAGTAGCTAACAGTGTCATAGACAATGATACACGATATGTTCCACTTTTCGCAGCATATTAGCATACAGGAAAGCCCAGTATTACTCTAACAAAAATCCGCCCAGTGCACCGCTCTACAAGATTGCCACCATCTTGAACTATGAATTGACCCTATCTATCTACATCAAAGTGTCACTCGTTATCGAGTATAACATCATTGACCCTTAATAAGACGTAGACATAGCAATAAGCTCTACGGGCAAACCTACCTATATTATACTCTATTCCTGAGTAGTCAGTCTTAACTAAGAGAACATGTCACAAGATCACCAGAAATACTCTAAAAAAACTTCTCATTTACTCTACAAAGTCTTATGTTATTTTCAAGCTTGTCAATGACGAATATTTAACATAACGTATTCACTAAGAGACTAACAGTTCTTCACGAATAGAGTATATAAAGCAAACTGATCTCAAAAGAACCCATGGGGAGCGCCCCTTGGAGGTTGAAATCTGACGAGGGGTCACCACGCAAGGTGGTGAATAGCGGGCCTTACTCCCTCGAAGGATCGCTGGCTAGCGCTTCAAGCCTATGGCTGAGCCCCAAAGCCCGCGTTACGCACTTCGGGTGTGATTCCCGCCTCGCAGGTACATTCACACCCTTCAAGGGCGGCATCCCCTTGAGGTGTCTCTTGAAGTATATGTGTTGCTCTTGTACTCTGGTTAATGAAACTGTTTATTCTTAAGTTAGGTACGTTATGTTAATGATTACTATGACAATGTGAAATAACACTGATTTGTTAGAGAACATGATGAGTTTTTGTGTAAAGGACATTACTGGTGTTAACTGACGCATGATGGTGTTTAGAAACGTGAGCCGTCAGGGTAAGTTTTTTGAAATATATGTTAGGTTTGCCCTAGACGTTTGCTAATGTCTACGTTTTTCATAGTTCAAAATGATGTGTTACTCGAAACGAGATGACACTTTGATGAAGATAGTGTCAATTTATAGTTCAAGATGTTGGTGGTATCTTTGATAAGTTGGTCACTTTGTTAAGGGATTTGTTAGATAATACGGCTTTACCTGTTGACTAATATGCTCGAAAAGTGGAACATATCGAGTATTGTATGACCTGCTTACTATCGCTTACCTTGCTCAGTAGGGAATTTTTCAGGATGTTAGCTGATTAGTCATACGCGAGGGTATGTTAGGTTGCATTTGTACATTATATTCCAAGTCGCCGCGGATATGATTTGTTAGCTTTATTGATGCTAAACTTTGTTGGTTAAGCATAAATTATACGTTATGTTCATACTAAAGAACTTATTTTCTATGTTATGTTTGTCCAAAAAAGATACTTTGAACTTGACTGTGAACTCAAGTAGTCTCAATAGAATCACAGTAGTGTGGGCGTAGTTAGGGGACTGCCGGGGCCATAGTGGGTGCCTTGATCTTTACTGTTATTAACTGATTTCTTGCTTTCAAAATCAGCGTGTAAATTAATTAGCGGCTTTACTTGAATATTTTACTCACGCCTTATTTTTATGTTGTTTAGGATAAAATTTGTTATTTTTTGTTATGTTTGGTTAAAACTCTTTGTTATGTTTTCAATTATTCGCTGCGGATTATGATATTTAGACGAAGGTTATGATGAATTTGTTTTGTTAAATATTACGAAACCTGATGTAAAAAATTGTTACTTAGCAGTATATTCATTTGTCAGCTATGATGATTAGGACAGGTTTAGCTAAAACTATTTGTTAATATACGATGTAATGTAAAATTAACCTTGATATTGTTAAGAGATATGCTGAAAAAGATATAAAGGTCGTGTGAATAGTTTACGTTTGTACTCGATGTGTTATGTACACTGTGAAGTGCCGGAAAGTTTGCTTAATGTTAGTGGTCTTGTATTGCCGTACGGATATATGGTGTGTTAGTTTGTCGTCATGTTACATTCCTAAAACTAAGTCAGTTGTATTTTTATGTTAGCTTTATTGTTGAGAACTTTGTTACGTTAGCCTATTACTTTCGCGGCTCTGTACTGAAATAAACAAGGTGTGTGATAAATTTCTTGCAATATTACTGTAGTCAATGTAAAACGCTTTAATATTTAAGATGATAGTTTGACTAAAAGTATGAATAGGTTACGTTGTATGCAATGTCAGTTCAACTTATACAGGTTTAATGTGGAACCCTGTTGTTATGTTAAAGATTTCATTCGTACCGTTAGTTGTGTTCAGATCTCGTCCGTTGTACGCATTAATTTCCTTCAGCGTTATTCCCGTTAATGCCAGACGTTTCTTCTACTCGCGATCGAGTGAAACATCAAAGCGACTTGTGCATAGATTCTTTCTAGATGCTTAATAGCATAATGACTCCGTGTAGGTACACGTATGTCATTACTTCTGTTGCTGTTGATTTTTCGTTCTCTGGTTGTCGCAGGGTCTCCTATGCTGGCGTTTGTGTCGTTTAGTGCTTGTGCTCTGATGCAAATTCATATCCGTGAGATTCTATAAACCCTCTCTTACTGTGAATCGGCTCCTTAGAGCCTGTCCCGATATCTCTGTCTGTGTCTCGCTCTCCCTTCAGTTTACGTCCTTACGATATTCTTGAGCGGCGGCATGATACTTGTGCTGCGGGCTAATTATCGTACGAAACTCAAGAAGCTCAGTCAGAGCTCTAAGCTTAGTCTATGGCGCATCTTGCTTAAGTAGTGTCGCCATCGCGCAAGATTCTCTGCCGCCGCAACGAACCGCCTCGACTCATGCATAACAGGTGTTCTGTACCTGACGGACATTGATCGGTTCTCCGTGACGAGCTAAAATATAATAGTTCATTGCTAAAGCTCAAGCCGTTAGTTAGGCATATGTGTCGGCAGGTACAAAGTGAATGCAGTGCCTCAGTATACGTAGCTAACCCGATATGTTCAGTATGATACTGTACGATAATACTGATGATACCTGAGAAATGGAAATTGCTATCTATACCAGAATGAGTAG
This sequence comes from Trachelipus rathkii, assembly GCA_015478945.1. Taxonomy (NCBI): domain Eukaryota; kingdom Metazoa; phylum Arthropoda; class Malacostraca; order Isopoda; family Trachelipodidae; genus Trachelipus; species Trachelipus rathkii. Next base: position 13,207 of record JABUQX010056159.1, on the reverse strand, counting down.
ATCAAATGTACCTCTGCGTGGATACATGGCATGGGCTAATTGATACGCCTGACTACAACAGCGCTAGCGTATGTCATTGGGATGAAAAATTTAAGCGACACAGAGCCTTTTCAATTAACATAGATCGATGTGTGACCTTGGACAAGTGACCACGATACATATAACAGGCTCGTTGGATCGCTGCTGTGATTGTGTTTAGGAGAGGATTAAGAGGGGTAGTTCCTGAGGGACGTCTCACGAGGAGTAGTTTACGCAGAGCGAGCACAAGGAGTGGAAGCCTCGCGGCTTAAGTGTGTTGATGGCAGTAGGGCGAGTATGAACAGGTGGTTGTGCCAGAAATCTTGAGGGGACAGTTCTCAATTTTTAAGTATAGACACAAAGGTAATTCCAGGGATATAAATCGTCTAGTTTTAAGAAACTCCTGATATATTTCGATTTAGTGGTTGAAGAGTTCAGTGCGCAGTATCTCTCACGTCGGGAGGTGTTAAAGCTGTCAAAGGATTATATTTAACGTATCATACTTACAGCTGATTTAGTGTAATCTATACCGTTCATAATTAGTAATATACGCACTTTACTTGCAAGTAACTGGTTCGGCAAAAAATATAATAATAATTAAATAAAAATCTATGAAAGTGGGGATTAAGCATTCAGAGCCTTTGTCTTCATGACACCTTTTATTTTTGTTGCTGTATAAAGATAAACAAACATTCAGATCTTATTAATTATACAGTCTCACGCCAATTTGGTTACGGTACCCTCTGAACCGTGAGTTTCGAACAAATGAAATACTCTTTGATTATACTCTTACTTATATAACATTGACATAATACAGTTACGAATATTCCTTTTATGTTTGAAGGATGGTAACTAAAAATCTGAGCACGATAGATAAAAACTGATTTGATTTTCGAATTCAACATAAAATATAAATTTTGGTTTAATTACTTGTCTTTCATTACAGAAAATTTATTCTAAATATATCATAGACATTTCGTTGTTAAAGTATGGTGAATATGCGTGTGATGTACATATATATATAGATAAAAAACCTTGATTAATGTCAACCGACTCAAAACTGGCAATCAGGATAGCTATAGAAGTACTATCTTACATTAGATAAAATTGAATTAATAAACTTAAATGAGAAAAATATAAAAGTACTATATTAAAAACGAAGTGTTTTTAATGGATGTAGTGTTAGAAGTTAATTAATTTAATAGGGTGGGGAGAATGTGTCCGAGTATTGGTGATTCAATACGCACATGCTGTGTCGCAAAATTGAAGAGGGGAAAGGTGAGTGTTAGAAAAACAAAAATATGTGGGAACCAAGAATGGAGGGTATCTCAGTACGCCCTGGACTGCTACACCTGAGAATGATGTGATCGCCCCATGGTAGGTGCCCCGTGGGGGGTTGGCTGGTGTCGGGTTGGGGGGGTGATGAGGGCCCTGGGTAGCGGGCCAGTGAGTGTATTGGGTGTTTCAACGCATAATAAGTGGGTTAAACACGCCGACTTTCATTTCCCCCATCGCGTGAGAGCGCCATCTGTCCACTTGTCGCCCCGGGATATGTGAGCAACGGAAGGGAGTCATATGGGAAGGGGGGAGATTCATTGTCGCAGATTATAAAGTCTGGCCTGTCTGCGTAAGTTTGTCTCTGTCTCGGATATGAAAATATGCCCATTTAAGCGATGTGAATAAAAGGGAATACGAAAAACACATTTCATTTAATAAAAGCTGAAATAGGGTGAGCGGATTAGTGTGTAGTTTAAAGGAGTTGCAGGAGATTAAAATAAAAATGACAATATTAGTAAATCAATTACAAGGGCAGGTTACATCATCTTCGAAAGATACAGAAGAGGAGTTGTGGGAAATACTGTGTTGTGAAACCGGATAAGAAGGGAGTGTAATAAAGATGGTTTACGTGTGTTAAGAGGCATGACATGTGACTTATATGAGGGCGAATGCCAGGGTACACCGTTAGCTGTTATGAGCGTAGGGGTCAGAAAACTCTACAAACGTTATCGAGAGGATGTATTGCAAGGAGTGTGTTTATATGTCCGGTATTGATATTAATATGATGGATATTCGACCCTTTGGTGAATTGGTTGTTCAAAGAGAGTATAGAGAAGTCGGCTTTGTCTCGAGGTTGGGGCCAGCGCTGAATGGCGATTGGTATAGTACATAATTTTCTCGGTTCGATAGAGGCAAGAACCTAGGTTGATTTAAAACCAAATAACTTTTTGACTGTTAGGGACCGGGGGCATCTCTACCGATGGAAGGCGACACCGAGGACGAACCGGACACGACTAAGGACGGCAAGGCGAAAGCCGCGGCCAAATTGACCAGATTATACTAACCCCACTAAGTTGATCGTATAGCGAACGGGGAAAAAATTTCTATAGAGCCCTGTGGTGTGTAGTAAGTGACAACCAATAGTTCTTACCCATACCGCCCCAGACGTTGACATTAAACTGCTTAGTTCAGGGCGGCTAGCTTATTATAACCATATTCCCATATACAGATTATGGTCGAAGTGAAGATATTTTGTAATTTGTGTATAAAATAAGTAACCCTAGATAACATATAAGTCTTACGGTGTTCGGGCTGCAGGTGTTAGTACTGAAAGATAGAAAGAAATGGCGAAACCCCGTTGATTAGAATGGTGAGATTTACTGGAGCTAGTACAACCGATTTTCGTACCCTCTTCACGCAGGGGGGATTTTTCAATCTGGTCTAGGTTCCAAAGAGGGATGGTGTTCATCATGGCGGGGTGGCCGGTTAATCTAACTCGGACGGGGGGGGTCACCAAAATCGGTGAAAGATTTATTAAAATATGAGCCTGCCTAATTATGGATTATCACGTGGTCGGAGAACCGTTAAAAGAACACGGGCTCCATATCCATACTATGCTATGGAGTAAAAAGACGCATGTGTTTTGTTATTGATCTCTCGTCGAATCAGAAGAAGACTCTTGGTCAATTTAAAGGAGTGAAAGGTGTGTAACTCCTCCCACATCATTACTGAGAGCCGTGCATAGCGTTCGGTAAAGAACCGCAATGAGATCCGAGCAATAAACCACATGTGATAAAACCGAAGAGTAGCCGCAGCATGGGAAGGAATAAATGAAGAAGTAAAAGCTACGAATCATACAAACGGATGGGCTTTTGGGTCGGGCTTAACTAATTTGTTATCAGGCATGTAAAGGAGAATAAACACCAGAGGAAGTATTATGGGAATAATCTCCCACCCCCCTGTCTCTATTACTCCTACATCACTAACGTGAGTTGTATTGAATATTAAAACTGAGACAAGATGTTAGAGACGGTTTTAGTTATTAATGTACAAATACATTTTAAAGAAGGAGATAAAATACAGACTCTGGTTTTTAAATAGATAAAGGTAGATGGTAGGTTTAGATAGTATAAGGAATGATTATTGAAGTGGTAGTGTGCACGATGGATTAGTAGGGTTTGTTGTCTTGTGTTACAATATCACACCGCCTTTTGAGAGTTTGGTATTGGAATCAGTAGAAACAAGGAGTCACCTTATAAATTATCACAGAAGTCAAATGACCCCAATTTGTACAAACCAAGAAATAATACATTATTAAGCCGGATAAATGTAATAGAATGTAAGGTTAAAATTTATGAAAAGAATCAAATGACCATGCGCACCCCGATGCAACAGTTAATGTAGCGTAGACTCTGACACCCCAAGTGACTACTAGCCCCTATATAATTATATACCACGTAATATTAATAAAATCATACTACTCACCCTGATAATATAATATAGTAAAATATAGTATAATATATACATACTATATATAATATATATGAGTATAGGTATATAGTTATAGTTATATATAGTATATTTATACGTATAATGTTCTGATGCAATCTGTGTCGCGCTATATCGCATTTGCACTATCGATTGCCATGGATCTCGAACACAACTTTGAAAAAATTAAAACCTCAAAACTGAAAACTGTAGGAGAAGTCAACAAAAATAACATATATCGTGTAAATAAACGAAGAGCTTCACACCTGTAACCAATATTATTTAAATAAGAAATTTTAATTACATATGGCTACCTAAGCGTAACATTAAATTACCATTAAACCTAACCCGTTAATACAAACTGTCTTGTACTTATTATATAAGGTTATTTCACTTCCCATCGTATTCAATAATATCAGACAAAGAGACGTGTACGATTATAAAGCGTTATATCAGCATACATTACGGTGAGAAGAAAGGTTTAAACCTCTGTCTCTAACATATATAACAGCGCGTATCACAATTGTTAGGTTCCGTGTTATGTAACCGTAGAATGCCTCATATGAAGAAATTTTACGTTCAATTTTTGTGTTGTTTGCCCTTTGAGTTACAGGCACGGATCAAAATCCACATGTTACCAATATTCAAAACGTAAAAATATATACCGTACTAGAATAAGGTAGATGATATTTATGACTCATATATTATAACCTAGTTACTTATGTGTTGATATACTATCTAGGTTATGATGGATAGGTTATAGGCTAAAGGCCAGGTACTATACCCCTATACCTATTAATAAGGTATAGTGAGTGTAGGGGCTACTGAGTGATATGAAACACACCGTAATATAATATAACACGGGTAATACTTTAGATTACTACACTATAATTATATAGCTATCATTGATAGTATCGGACACGATCAACTGATACGGACTCACCTCGATATAACTATTGAATGAATAGACACACAATCATTAGTATGTTACGACGTATTGGGGTAGGTAGTAAAAATCGCAACCCCGCCCTCACCTCAAGGGTGGCGCCCAGTAATCCGGTGTGGACCTCACCCCGAGACCAACTTACCCTAGCAGAATTGTAACTAGGTTAGGCCCTCAAAGGGCGGTGCTGAGATGTATATAATATATTTCTATACATAATACTCATATGGATCATAACCGGCACTTCACCGCCAAAGGGCTGATGCAATGAGCGATGGCATGTAAATATGTAGTGGAGAGAAGTCTAAAATGGAGTGTGGCTTTGCGTGGCAGTTGGGGCGACTTTGCTTTCTTAATTTCCCGAGAGGTGGAATTACACTCACTAGCATAACTTTCGCCGATTATTGTATATCTCGGGTATTATATAATGTTGGTGGACTAATCGACGCTCTAATCTAGCCATTCTTACCCCGTGCCCAAAGTAAACACCGCAAGAACCAAACATACCATAAAAACAAGAAACGAGACCCTACATTAAGAGGCGACAAAGAAATAAGTGAAGAAATAAGAATACACGAATAAATATTAATTTTAAGAAACAGGAGTGAATGTCAGAGGTTTTATGATCACGAGAAAACTATTAGAATTTGCATGAAGCGCTAATATTCTCTATTTTCATTTTTTCAATAATTTAGTACAATGATTAATAAAAATGTAATAATAATTTATTATATATAATATGTTTAAAATTTAGAAAATATTGAAATTTAAGAAGAAAGTGAATTATATTTGAATTTTATTTTATATTTTCTCCCTTCGAAACGATGATCTCTTATGATTTGATGTCCAAAAAAGATTTTGAGACAAAGTTGAAAATGGCGGTAATTTCCGACTCTTTATATAGGGTAAGGTAAATGAAGAATAACCTTATGGAATTTAATTAAAAGATTTCTTAATTGGGACTATTGTTTCTTCTGTCCTTCTCTTTCTTAGTTCGTTTCGCCTAGGTGTTTTTTGCTGGACTTTCGTACGTGGCTCTGGTTTTCTGCTCTCTTGAGAGTCTTTCGTTCGAATGAAGATATTCATAAATAATTTATTGAAAAGTAACCATATAAATAAAATTTAATTATCACTTATATAGAGATAGGAATGCAGAGTATAATTTAAGAAAGATTCGAAGGTATTGGAAATAATTGAATTTAAAGTAGGGTTGGTCGAAGCACCAGTTAATATATAGCAAATTACAGTAATGTGAAGATAAATATATATAAAAGAATATATTAATATAAAAGAACATAATTTAAAAAAATACTGTTACAAGTAATTAAGAAGAGAGAAAATAGATAGAAGAAATAAGACTATAAAGTGATTAAAGAAGAAAATTAATTAATAAAGTTATTGTTTACATTGATAGTGATATTTGATGCACAGAAAGAATATAAATATAAAAATTCACGTTTTGAATGCGAGGTATTGTCAATTGCAAAAACTTGAATATCTAAAAATATAATTATTTAAACTATTTTTCCTTTGCAGCGGAACAAAGGGAAGACAATATAAACGTCTGGTGCAAGTTTCAGTCAATTCTAATATATAATTAATAACTGAGTTATACTAATTTAAAGATAAAAAAAAATACGGAACTAAAAATTATGACGATCGAAAAGGTTGGAGAAGGCTTTGAGTCAATTTTTACTGACACAAAATGTTCAGTCCTTTTTCTCGGACATTCACACAGTCACACCACACTAATTTCGAAAATTTAAATCCAGTCATGTTTCAACCTGAGGTTACGTTTCTTTAAAATGGCACATTACATTCCTTGAAGCAACAATACCAAATGTATTTTAGTGTGATACATTTTGTCAGCTCAATAGTGAGGTAAGAAAGACAATGGTAGCACGTTCCAACATTATAAAATGAGGGCTTTAAACTAGACACTATAAACACTCACAGCGAAAAACTTTAAGATATATATAATAATACACTAAATAATTTATATACTCAAATAATATATATATATATATATATATATATAATCACTAACTATACTACTACCTATATTATATCATATTATATTATACTATATAATATATATATATATGTATATATATACTTTATAATATCAATTATTATATAATACTAATACTATATAAAATATATATATAACTATATATTATATTTAAACTATATATAACTATAACACACACTAATACTCAACACTAATTAATATATATATATATTTTAATATATTAATTTTATTATTATATTAATATATTATATATTATTATATAATATATTAGATATATAATTAATATATTATATATATATATTAATATTAACTATATATATATAATTCATTACTATCGTCTAATTCAATTCATATGAACCCTATATTTCTATCTTCATCATCAATCATCAAATCATAATCATCTATCAATCATCATCCATCCTAACATATTTACATTCATCAACCAATATCTATAATCATTCATCATTATACATATCTAACTTCATTCATCATATACCATAAATTCTTCTCTAATCTCCCAAAGATTTGAGGGGTAAGTAGTGCGTTGTAACATGCACTTAGAAACAGGATAAAAGTAGTTTGAAGAATATGAACGCAATAGATCGAAAAGATAGAGCCCAGCTAAAAGAACATCCAAAAGATTATACTTATTATGTATGAGAACTCTCAGTCCTCAGTCAAAAATCCGACCCTAGTAAGCTTTGATCACTGGGACCGCGAGGGGCATGCAACTTATATTTTTATGGACATACTAACCGCCAGTTATATGCAGTGTGTGGTGTTTTTTGTGAGTTTCCTACAACTTTTGGCTCACATTATGGGACCAACAACCAGCTTCTGAGCGTGTTTTTTTGTATAGAGAATATACTTACATATTGTCTCCTCTAATAAAACGCTGCGGGTCTATTGTTCGTGTTGCGGCTTAGCCTGTGTGAGTGTCGTCCAGCAAGTTTTGGCGGGTTGCGGCTTTGCGCGCAATAATTCAAAGTTTGAGTTTTTCGGTCGTCCGGTTGTGACCAATTTTCACTATTGACATAAGCCATCTATAAAACTCAAAATCTTTTCTCTTCGTCTCCCAGACACAGTCGATCTCCCAACACACTCCCACTATAAAAATTTCGCTTAAAACAGAACCAACCGATGTTTACCTATCATTCCCATCCCTTTACAATCACGACACTGAAAACCATCCTCTAACCGTATTTTCATATATTATTCCTTTTTATTCGATCTTTTACCCCTTTCTTCACACCCCCACAAACTCTCTAATACGTTCATTAATCATTTTTAGTTCTTCTCACACCTAAAACCTCTCTGCACAACATTATAAATATCGAGCAACTACATTGAAACTTTAAAGAACTTTATAACATTTCCATAGAAATAATACCATATTCTACCATACCAAGCCTTCGCTTCTTTCTCCACTACATTTACATTCCAAAACCCTAACATATATTCACTAACGCATCCCTAAAGATCCTAAACTTTTCCTCAACTAACGTATCTGCAATCATCCGCATGCCCTTTTATAGGCCAACATATATTCTAAATATCTTAAATTCAAGACATCTTGTTCACCAGATGCTTAACTCTCTAACAATACACTATTCAACAATGAGTGAACTGACACTTCCTCAACAACCATACATCTATAACTTTTTAATCATACTATTTACTTTCAAAACCACTCTCTTTTATCAATACGCCATTTAATAATTCCAAAAACTACTCTACAATCCTCTCAAAACTCTCTTTATCAGATTACCATGTATCACACAAAAAATCAATTCGCAGCATAATAAATTAAGTCAGAGTGCACTCCACTCCTCTTGTCATTCCCTCATATCTAACACATCCCTTGCCAGCAATCCTTACCTCTAATTCTTATCAATAAACCGCTACCACCAATATTACAAAATTGATTGAACCAAAAGTAGAACAATTAATAAACACATTCCCTTCCATCACTATCCGAGATATTAAATATAAAACCAATCACTTCGACTCCACCATTATTCTTTACACACCCTTCACTAATCATTCAATAAACATAATACTTTTATAAATTTCGAATTCCAAATAAGCCTTAAACCATACAATAATCACAACTACCAATATAAAATCACTATAAAACACATCTTCCAATTAAGAGCTATTCCCATATTATATAATCCTAATACTATCGTAAATATAATTTCATATTCAATTTAATAAAAAATGAAAAATGCGATTTATCTTCATCTCCATACACAATTTTTCATCAAATCATATATTTGATTTATTCTTATGTATAAGATTTGATCACAAACAACTTTGTATCTAATCAACTTTAAACGTACACCATTGTTCTATATAATTATAAATCATCATATCAATACATGTCCTTCAGTCATTCCCAGAACGAAATTATTTCTACCAAAATAAAATCCTAGCATATATTTCCCTACAACACTCAATAATACTAATTCCCTATAATTCCTAAACAGGTAACCCTTATCTCCCTTACCACTTATATAAATTATTAATCTATTCATTTCTCTCTCCTTCAATCCCTCGGACTATACCACCTCACAAACACTTTCTTTCAATCACATACTTCACTAAATGAACCTAAATCAATCGCTCATCTCGCCTCCGGCTCCATGAATCATTTCAACTCCAGTAATCTTTTTACTCTATTACTTGACAATATTTCATAACCATTCTTCAACATTTACTCACTCTACCCCATAAGTACCGTCATCCTTACTAAATGACACAGTACACTGCCCTCAAAAAATACGCACCGTAGTTACCTGGTCTTGGACCATAAGCACACACATTCACTATCCACCTCTTCATGTAAGTAGCCAAATGCTATGCAGATTTCGTCAAAAGTGTTCGGCATCGCACACTCCATATATGATATATAGTATATATAATAGTATGTAATTTATATATAAAATGGATAATATGAGAGTAGTAGATTATTAGTAATATTTAATTATTATATAATTATATTAAACGTGTTATATATATTATATAATTATTATATATTTATAATTTAATATGATTTAATATTAAATTATATTATATATTATATATTAATTTATTATTAATTGTAATATATTTACCATATATATATATATTTAATTATTATATTTTAATATATGCAGTTAGGTGATGATGTGGAAGTTACATATTGGCAAATCTTGTGGGACTCTCCATCTTATTTAATTTAATTTAGTGGTTTAGTTTCCAGTGTGTGACCAAATATCCTAGATATGGGTAATATCTTTATTTCTAAGTATTAGAATTAGATAGTAATAAATAGTTTTATTAAGTTGTTAAGTAACTTGCTAGCTATTTAATCATTTATTTGTTTGTATTTTTACTCTGGGGTTTGTATACGAGATTATATTATATATAGCAGTTTTATTTATCTTTATTCTTCTTATTACTATAGTTCCTTCTCTCATTGGTCTAAGTAATAACTTTTTTCTTATGATTTTCAATTTCAATTATTCTTATGAATAATATTTTTATCATCCAAAAGGAAATAGAGTTGCTTTCCAAAGTATACAAATTTGCTACTCATAGTTCTTCGGATTTATTATTAATTAATCTACATTGTGTCCTACGGAATGATATAGGATTTATGACAATACTCACATTTATTATTATACCATATTCTATTGGGAAATGTATTATTTCACAGTCATTAATTTTATATATCTTTCCATATTCTTGACTTTGGCTTTAAACTATTATTAGCATAATAGTTATTATATTCATTATATATATCTTACCTCCTCTCTATTAATTATATCATTACAGAATCATATTATTCCTTATGATTACCAGCGCTATTCTTAAGATTCTTCTCTCTGATTGAGTTCTTCACAGACTTTTTGAATTTCCAAGGTTACCCGATAATCTAAAATTTTTTATAATATAAGTCCCCTCACAGACGTTCTTATCGTTAGGGTTAAGATTCTTATCTTTATTTTCAATATTTTATATAGATTTATTTTCAAATATGATTCAAATATTTCATTAGATGTCTTATAATTAAAGTCAATATCCCATCAGATCTATTATTAATTCCTGATAGATTAATCTTTTACAGGGTCTTTATATGTCTTGGTCTTAGAGTTAGTTTCAGTTCATAGAGCGTACATGTCAGACTTTGGACAAGAGCACTGGGATCTTGTTTTATGTTGATTCTTTATCATTGGGTCCTATCGTTAAAAAGAACCCTCTAAGAAAGATTCATTCTTATTTTGGATGTACATATAATTGTACAACTCTTAATGTTGGGTAAAATTTAGCCCTATCAACCAGAAATTATTTTGATATCTTGAAGTCTTCTAATCCATAAGGAAATTCCTTAAATGTTTTACCTTTATTTCAGTCAAAACCCCCTCGTTAATTTTTGCTACAGTCCCCGTAAATATTACCGGGTAGTTCACTAATACCTTAAACCCTGTCTCACGATTGAGATTGTTTCCCAAGAATATACATTTTGTAACTCCACTCCTTTGCCGACAACTACATCCTTCACGGATAAACCTAATTTTCGTTCGAGAAAAACTATAATTAAAGCAACACAATACACAAAGAATGACCTGATTTACTTCGTCATGATAATGCTATCCACTTAATCCACCCGGATAATTGATCGAATGTATTAACCTTAACTCTATTACTTTTGATAGTATACATGTGTTAATATATCTATCTTTTTAATTCTCTTTCATTCTCCTCTTCTACCTATTTCCCAAAAAGTGATCTTTACTTAGCCACAAACCAGAAAGCATTTGGAGCAAGCTTATGGTCCCTCCTTCCTATATCCTGACGTTAACAAGAAAGACTACTTGGCTCAGCATAGGCTTCGGACTTTGTGCAAACGCCTGAGCCTTAAAGGTTATTTTCCTTAATCTCAAGAAAAAAAGAAACATTTCTTTTTATTTGGAATGATCTAATTCAATTGTCATTCTCTCACATTGTTCAAACTAATTATTCCTTTTTCATTTTGGAGGTCAAGTGACCGTAACTATTCTTTTCCCTGTCACTTGGGTCTCGCACCACATAAATACAAGAAAATAAAAAGTGGGCGCCCGAACAGGGACCATCTGTCTTGTTCGGTGCTCTTGCTTTGCCTGGATTGTGATTTTTAGATCACTTCGCCACTCGTCGACCCACACAAAACAGTATAATTAAAAGACATTATCCCTATAATTGTTTCATACTGTCTTAATATTCTTTATATCATATATTTAAACATTTTCTTCCTTAAGTTTGAATGAGTTTTGGAAGAAATTGAAAGAACTCCTTGATAAATTGTATTAAAACTATATAACATTTATAAGCAATTTAAAATACTTAATTGCTTTATAGTTGCTTTATTAAAACTATAAACTCAAATTTAGTGTATTGACGCTGTAAAAATGACTGAAAACAGCAATACCTGTGTTGACGCTAACCTTGTTGATTATCTGGAGGTGTCAACTGAATATGTGACTCCTCCAGAAATCACTACTGCTAATGTAGTTGATTTTCCCATTCATGGGGAAACAAATCCTTTAGATTCAGATAGGGATTTGCTTAACTTTAATTTCAATTCTCAAAGACCTGCTGATAATGAACAGGCAATAGCTTTGGCTAGGTATCCCAAAAGCATCAATTCCCAAATTGTTCTTCAACCCTCACAGCATTCACAGAACTTACATGGCCTTCAACCATCACATCATCCTTCAAACAACTTAAGTACAGACATGGAGGATTCTCATCGTTTAAATCCTCCATCCATGCAACATAACAGCCTAACTTAACGCAACGTAACCTAAACAAAATTATCCATTTCAACCACAGATAATTCTTACTCAAGATAAAATTTTAACAAAAACCTTCCCATCACAAACAAAAAAATCGATAGGATGGAGGAAGCCTCTTACACTTGAATTGCGCTTACTCAAGATTCATCACATAATCTTTAAAGGGGTTAGCCCTTGGGACATATAAAACTCAGAAACTGGTAAGAATTTCCTAACTTATTTAGCAGATTTTGAGGCTTACTGCCAACTTCATTATCCCGCAGCTTATCACAAATGGCTAACTTACTCGCTAGACACTTGACGGTCAACTTCCCTTAATGTCTATCGTCGTCTTGTCAACAAGGACGATTAGAAGAATTATTTCTCTGTCGAAAGGCCTCATTCAATGGTAATGAGGAAGAGGAGAGAAAAAGGAAGGGAATCATTTATTTACACTACATTCAGACACGCCGTTATACAAAATGAGAGTATTCGTCTGTTTTGCTTAGCAGATTAGAACGCTGGCTAGCCATTTCTTATCATGGTCTAGACATGAGTGGACACAAATCTCTCCGAACTGCATTTTTAATGTATGCCTTTCCTGCCAACTAGAAAAAGGTGGGTGTTAAGAGAGTACATAAAATGTATGAA
>JABUQX010056158.1:0-29212 GCA_015478945.1 Trachelipus rathkii | reverse complement strand
TATATATTATAATATATATATTAATATATATTATATATTACTATTATAATATATATTTTATTATATATATCCATATATTATATATATTATTCTATATATTTCATATTCTATTTTATTTTTTTATATATATATATATTTTTCTGTTATATTATGAACTCTTTTTACATTTTCTATCTATTCATTTACTTATATTTTTCATCTAATTTATATATAAATTTATATATTTATATAAAATAATAAATCATTATATATCTATATATAACGCTATATTTATTAATTATTATATATTATCATTAATTAATATCCTTTTATCTTATACTTATTAACTATTATATCAATTATTATATAATATACATATTACCCTATCTATACTATATATAAATATTACATCAATATATATATATTATATTATTTTTATTATACTTATAATAAGTACTTATTGATCATCTAAATACTAATCTGGTGATGATTCAATTCAAAGTGTAGAGAAAATCCATTACCTGAGCTCAGTGAAGCACAAAGAGATTAATACACCTATTAACTAAACTCTCTTTATACTCATGAGCCATTATTATATCTACCTATATATAGTATAATACACCTTTCATTCGTCTCACCTCTGCCAAATTCAATTTCTAGATATCGCCTCGAGGTAGTCTCCTTAACCATAAACTCATAACTAACCATCACTCTTAGCTCTTTCTTAGTCAGTCTCTAGGCCTGCCGAGTTCAGTATATTTCCAGTTATATTACTATACTCACTTACAACTTATTAAGGTCAACTATTCTTGATTATATCAACACCCACCAGGAACTTTTATTTTATTTCCTTTTCCGAAATGTTATAGTTGATAAATTTTCAGCATCGTATCCATTTCATTTATTTTTTACTTACATTTACACCTATCCTTTCCTCATCACACCACACAATTGATTACTCATAATTGTTTCATATGATACCTATATTAATATCAGTTTACTTTGACTCCTATAACCACCTAACTAACACCCATCATACAAATTTCGGAATGAAAAAGAATAATTATTTAATCAACAATTATATGATAACGATATACTTGTAGAATTTTATAAAACATTGATTAATTTCTTTAAAACTATAATTATCACGAGTAATTCCACCTTTATTCCGAAATTTTAGTTGAAATTGAATTCAGCATCCGTATCCTTTCTATTCATTATTTTACTAAAACAAGTCTTTCTATTTCCTTGAGGTTACTCACATTTTCTAATTCACTACTATACTCCATACCCAAAGTGTATCAATTAAACCTATGACTTTTTCCCACCACTATCAAGAGCAATAGCTTATTTTATTCCATCCAGACTATAAATGTTATATGCCATACTAACACTTCCTCTTCCGAAATCCTTGACTAATTTAGGCATATATATTAAAGCATACCAATTCTGATAAATCATTTTTGAAATTTTTACTGAATATTCGAATCATGTATTTTTACTTTTTTAATAGTAAGGCTTAGTTAATGAACTCAGGCAAAACCGTTATCATAATGCGTTTAAATTGTTATTTACCTATATCAGCCACAATTTTTATCCCATCAGTATTGTAAGGTGTCTGAAGATTCTCCTTTTAAGATTTGTAGATTATTTTACGTGACATGGAATAAGTAGTTACGTATGTTATACACCAAGTATAATCAGTCTCACTACTATCGTTAATCTATTAGTCACCATTGCAAGGCGAATAATACATCGTTCGAGGACAATAAGGCACACGATGACGAGTGCATGGTGTTGACCACTACGGCTACGAGAGACATAAGAGAGAACGAGAATACTTGACGCTGACTCCATACAAAACTATATAGTCCCTACGTTATCCATCCACTTCACACGCATCTTAGCACTCGAAAGTACGGAGCCAGTGACCATAGTGCGACACACAAAATTTACCGCAAGACGGGGGATTACTATTGTATATCCTATACTAAATGCAATCACCTGCCACTTCAAATTTGTATTGTAATATCTCTTTTGCAATCAAGCCTTCCCGTTAAATCATGCAGAGCTATATCCCATAATTAGTATTTTATTACTGACGATCTGTATCGCAGTATGCTTCATCGATCTGGACACTCCTACTTAGACAAGATATGAGCTCTTGCCACATATGTCGTATGACGATACCCTCATCACTTCACGCCATAACTTCAACCGCTATACGATACAAGATATGAGACCCTTGCGAGAATACACTATCCTCTTTTGACCAAATTACAATTCATCACCCTACGTTTCTTTCACCGCTCTTGCACTCGAACGTCACGGACCTCTAAACTAGGTACACCAATGCGCATGCTCAATATTACATAAACACTTATTATTATTATTAAAATATCCGAGGGGATTATATATTCGTATATATATTATTATTATAGTATTTGATCTATATTAATTGATTGAAATTTTTCTTATTAAATATTTGCAACTAAATATGGAGTTATAATTTTATTTGATATAACTACTATTCTTATTTATTCACTATATTTTATTTATTAATTTTACGAACATCATGCACATGGCCTTCGTGTTAATCTCGAATTCATTGAACCTCTGATAGTATTATAGACGATTGACATATGATTGTTTTATCGTACATTCACTTTACTTACTTAGGATCTAGTAGATATATTTTACTCTTGATTCTCAGTCTTATTAGACTCGTACTGAGCGATTAATGGTTTACACTAAACACATTATGTTCTACGCATTACAATCTTTTAGAATTGTCCAGAGAATTCGTTAATCTCTATGACATTAGATTGAAATAATACCTTTCACGGTATTCCAATTCATATACAAATTATGTAATGAAATTGCACAGGCGATATTGAGTTGTAATTTTTCACGTTTAATATCATAATGTTAATACTCCTCGGTCTGTATTATATATTCACATATTCATCACGTCAGTAAACCTTATATTGATTATTGATTATTTTTATTATTATTCGTTTGCCTACGTTATGAGTGTAGATCGAGAGAAATCGTAGATAAATCTCATTTACTTACAGTAGACCATAAGTATCATTCATTTCTCTATTTTAGTCTCGCAGATATCGTATAGGATTAACACCAATCCGATCAGACTAGTCCAATGATCCAGGATCGTATACCTAAGCATGTGGAAGAATACGAGGTTTAAGGCTGAGAGGATAGTTTGATCCACGAAATAATACATTACCCCTATCATAGTATAAGTCCATAATATTATTCTATTTAGATCTATATAGTATATTAAATATAATAATCTTTTTTATATAAATTGCTTAATATTTTTATAATTTATTATAATATTGACGAAATTGATCTTAACTTACGCTTTGACGTGATATATAATAAGTATTTTTTTTGATTATATATTATTATAATATTACTTTACTAATTCATTTTAAATTATATATATTATATTTAGTATTAATATTATTTATTTATTTATATACTAATTAATAAATTAATTATATATTATATTATTATATTAATTATATATATAATATTATTATTATTATTATTTAATTTAATCTATAATCATTCATTCATCTCATATCAGGACTCTTAGTTCCTTTGGCACTAATTATTAGTTAAGTTAATATAAGAGAAATGTATCATGATTAATTACAGTATACTTTTATTAGTTTTATAATTTTCTAAGTTTTATTTACATTTTTAAAAACTATTGTTAATTCTATAAATATTATTATTTTATTGTCTGAATTAATCATAATTTAAATTTTCTTTATACTTATATATTATATAAGTTACTAATGAATAATGAAGCTTAAAAAAAATCAAATTACTATAATGAGTATAGCATATTTATATAAATTATTGTTATTACCTGACCTAGACATTTCTACAGTCCGTAACATCTCGGCATTAATTACCATTCAGTACTAGATACTGTTGAATATATAATATTAACAATGATTTACAAATACAAATTTATACCATTTGATTATTAATAATTTTTATTAGCTCTCATATATATTATTTGTTTTAGGTATTTTATATTTTTAAGTTAATGTAAAAAACGTACTCAAGACTTACGGTGTTATCTGTCTGGTTTTTAACATCGTTTTAATTGTACCACAGCCTAATCGAGACTCTATTTTCACTCTTAATGTGCTTTAGTGTGAGAAGCTTCGCCAAATTCCTGGATCCTGCAGATGACGCAGCTGATGATTGTGCTGAAATCATATTTGATAATCGTACTTGAGATACTATCTCAGGTCTGACGAGACAAAAGAGAAACTGAGATGATACTCTACTTGTCACAAAGCATATGTAGTCATTGAATATACTATAACTGTGTTCCCGTCACTGATTTCACGTGACTTAACGAAGAGCGGTATGGCGTCGGTAAACATGCCCTTAACCTCGCTGCTTAAAGGCGAACTAATACATTAACCCTAAATTAACGCCGTTGGTTGTCGTATAGATAATAACTACAATATAGTGAAATGCCAATACGTCCGACGCTACAGTCAACTGCAATCAAATGTATCGTATTTGTAAATATCCTAATCGATTCAGTGTGATCTACACGCAGAGAGATCCGAGAGTATTCGATCACACTGGATCCTTCATGACACACGGTGCGACGTGCTATTGAAACTCGGAAGCGTGTTCCAACACATAGAGACGAAGAGCAGAACAGGAAAGAAAAGCGAAATATTTCTATTTTCTGTTCGAAGTCTGTTATTACTGTCCAGAATCACATGACCCGCTTCAATCTGTGCATAGGTCAGGATGTGCGTACTTCGATTCGCGCTACGGTGATAAGAAATACTATATAGTGTTGGGTAATGTATGACAAGTATAACAATAATTTGATTGCCCGAAGTTATTGCATTCTCTGACTAGTTACATAATAAACTCCGCGCGGTCTTGGGATTTGATCAGTTCACCAGTCGCCTTCGGTTCACTGCGGGAGAGCGAATTTTGCTCTCTTATCTGTGCCTACGTTCGAGTGCGAGCGTGAGGAATACGTAGTAATGCTCCCTTCTGGCACAGATATAAGAATTTCTCGGAAATTTTTTTATAATAGTACTCGTCAGATAAGTTTAAAGTTCATACTTAACACATGCACACGCTACATATTCTGCAAGAGTCCAAGGATCGTATCTCACTAGCAAGGCTATGTAACAATATTCATATAGAGGGATTATTTCTACATAATACAAATTTGCTATTGCACGTGACTACTAGCAGATTTCACTTATAATAATATGAGCATCCCTTCGTCTTGGTATTACGATTATTCACATTTTCGTTCGCGCGTTTACACTTATTTTTCTCCTTTCATCTGGACCAACATAAACGTTTCGGAGTCAGTACGTCAGAGGGTAGGAAGGATTGTAAGGATCAAAGGATCATAGGCGTTCATTCGTGGACAAGTAATTAGTATAAATCTCGGTTCTTCTTCTTTGTCTCGTCGTGACGCATATATGGGTCAATTAGTCGGTTTAGCTCGTATATGTATGCATGTATATATTTAATGTACGTGTGTATGTATTTATTACGAGTGTAGGTATGTACCAGTATTTATCAATACATAATTTATCAATTACATAATTTATTAATGCATTTTATAACGGGAGGCATTCATAGTTGAACTAAAGTGGATTAAGTCCAATTTATTTTTTTCACTCTGGGGAATAAATTAAGTTAATTATCTGGCACTGGAGGATTCTTAAATTGACTCAAAAGATTAACTGAGGTTTAAGTTATGGCTCCATTCAATCCGTTCAATCCGTTCAATCCATTCAATCCATTCAATGTGATATCAAAAATGGGATTGGAATTCAAAGTTCATTTTGTTATTGCAATTTTGATTTAGATTTGATTCAATTTAGATTAGAGGGAGCTCATATATATATATTATATATTATATATTAATAATATATATTATATATATATATATATATATATATATATATATATATATATTATATATATTATATATATATATATATATATATATATATTATATTTATATTATACTATATATATATTATATATATATATATAATAATATTTATATATATATTATATTATAATAATTATATAATATATATAATATTATATAATAGTATTTATAGTATAATATATATATATAATGTATAATGACTAATATATATACTTTATATTTATATTATATTTTATACTTATATATATTATTTTATATTATAGTTTGATTCAGCATATATATTATATATTATATATATATATATATATATATATATATAGAGCTGGTGTCATAAATGGGGGACGGGGGAATTTGTTAGGGATAAACAAAGCTTTCAAGTAAGAAAAGTTTAGATGAGAAATAATAGGTACGTCCATTACAAAAGAAAAAGAGGAGTAAATTTGATTTTTTTTTGAAAAAGGAAAACTAAGAAATCCTGTGGGAGAAGAACCAGTGTGATAAGTTACAGAAATCTGGAAGGGAAGCTCTAAAATTGATAAAGAGAATAAGTATGAAACTGGACAGGGTACTAGAGTCTGACATTGGAAAACTGAACAGGGTACTAGGGTCTGACAATGAAAAACTGGACAGGGTACTATGATCTGACAATGGAAAACTGGACGGTACTAGGGTCTGACAATGGAAAACTGAACAGGGTACTAGGGTCTGACAATGGAAAACTGGACAGGGTATTAGGGCTTGACAATATAACACTGGACAGGGTACTAGGGTCTGACAATGGAAAACTGGACAGGGTACTAGGGTCAGACAGTGGAAAACTGGACAGGATACTAGGGTCTGACAATAGGAAACTGGAGAGGGTACTAGGGTCTGACAATGGGAAACTGGACATGGTACAAGGGACTGACAATGAAAAACTGGACAGGATATTAGGGTCTGACAATGAAAAACTGGACAGAGTAAGGGTCTAACAATGAAAAACTAGACAGGGTACTAGTGTCTGACAATGGAAAGCTGGACAGGGTACTAGGGTCTGACAATGGAAAACTGGAAAGGGTACTAAGGTCTGACAATGGAAAACTGGACAGGGTACTAGGTATGACAATGGAAAACTGGACATGGTTCTTGGGTCTGACAGTATAAAACTGGACAGGGTACTAGGGTCTGACAATGAAAACTGGACAGGGTACTAGGGTCATATGGGTACTAGGGTATGACAATGAAAACTGGACGGGGTACTAGGGTCATATGGGTACTAGAGTCTGACAATGAAAACTAGATAGGGTACTAGGGTCTGACAATATAAAACTGGACAGGGTACTAGGCTCTGACAATATAAAACTGAACAGGGTACTAGGATCTGACAATGGAAAGGCTTGAAACATAAAAGTTTAACACTGAGGGAAGTTTACATGGTTTAAATGGTTTAAATGTCTCGATAATTTTCGTTGATATCAATCTTTTAATAATTTATTAATATCGTTCAGTTGTGTTGATTTTGATTAGCGGTTTAAATGAATTGTATATGAAGCACAGTAAGGGTTTATGGGAAGTGTTTAATTGCAAAAGGAAAACTTATTGAGGTAGTGCTTAATACTGTGTAAAATGAAATGAAGAGTAAATGTATATTTTATTAACGTATAAGTGTGCATAACTCCTACAAATGAATATATAGATGAGCAATTACATAAACACTTGAATGAACCAAAGGTTTGAATAATGAAAACGGTAATGAATGAATTAATAAAGTAGTATTAGGTAACTTTAAAAGAAATGAATAATATAATAATGAATAATAATAAATAATAATAATTAATTAATGTGGATATATATATAATAATAATAAATAATAATAAATAAATAATAATAATAATACTAGATATAATAAATAATATATATCATAATAATAATATACATCAATAATAATACATAATAAATAAGTTCTTCCATTACTAAGATGCATGAAAAGTACTGTTACAATTACAATTCTAATTGTTAAAATTACAGTTAAAGGATTGCACTTCCAATGACAATGTTACAATTATAGCTAGAACAAATGACTAATTATAATTATTAATTAGCAATAATTCAGATTAGGGTTCACCGAGAACCGCAAGGCACCGCTCCGCACCGCTCCGAACCAGGGGATCCTGCACGAACAGCGCACTGCATCACCAGTCACATTTTTCGCACAGTCAAGCACCGCACTGCGCATCGAACCAGACCTATAAATATTTTTTACCATCGCACAACACCTGGACGTTGAAATTATTTGCCGCACCGCACCGCACTGTACCGCACCGCACTGTACCGCACCGCACCAGTGCTTAGGCCAATCCTAATTCAGATAATCATTTGATTCATTCAAAGAAAGTCAATCAATTAAATAAATTAAAATATTTTTTGTGTTGATTTAGCAATTTTATTGTAATATTTTTATTCTTGTCTATCATAGTTTGTCTGTCTGTCTCTTTCATTGTTTGTTTAAATTGTTTGTGAGTTTTTGTCTCTGTTTGTTCAGTTGTCTCTGTCTCTGCCTCTGTCTTTGTTTGCAAACCTTTTTGTCTCTCTCTTTTTTTTCCTAATGATTTATAGAGGAAATCAATGAAAATAAATTAATGCCCATTCTTTCAAATTCCTTATATATATATATATATATATATAATATAATATATATATATATTTAATATTTTTTTATTAGTATAGATATAGTATATATATTTAACTATATATATATATTCAAGATCATTCATTATATAGATATATATTATATTATATTGTATTATAGTATATAATATTATATATATATATATATTAGTAATATAAATATATATAAATAGTATTACTAGATATTATAATATTTTATGTATTTTTTGGGGGGGGCTAGGGGGTAGCGGAGTTTGGATATATCGATAGATCGTATCATATAGAAGAGTCAAGGTGTCAGGCCTAGCAAGCCGGACTTTCAATTTCATTAACTTTTAATTAAACTGTAGGTACTATGCATTGGAAAGCCAAGAGTACTTAAGAGACCACGATCTTCTGAAGAACTCTATTAAAAGGAACTAAATGACGTACAGGAAAAAGATGTTAGTCCCACTGAAAGAGTCAAAACTCTTCCTGGGAGTTTAAAATTCAAACACTAGCATTGAAACCAGTGCGCCTGTTTTTTCTTTAGAACTCCAGCAAAAAGAGTTTTGAGGATTGATTGAATACTAACTAATACTAATAATTAATAGATAATTAATAATAATAATAATAATAATAATAATAATAATACATAATAATAATAATAATGAATATATAATAAGTAATTCAATATAATAATAATACATAAATAAATACATATAATAAATATTTAAATAAATAAATATAAATAAATAAATAAATAAAATAATTTAAAGAAAAAAAAAATTAAATATTTCTAAACTATTTAAGTTGCAAAGAAATTCATATTAAGTTTACTCACTGTCGTCAAGTGTGACTAAATAAAAAATAAAAAAATTAACATTTAATATTTTCTTTTTGCTTAAGCTTTAAAAGCTAAAACTTCTTAAAATAAACACTGGCAAAGTTTTAAGGTGTGGTTTCGGGTTAATAACTCTCACGACCGACCCCATGAGTATTCCATGATCTTTAAGGATGTACCAAACAAATTATTAATAAATACATCAAAATAAAATAGAGAAACTTAAAAGAAATATTCTTATTACAACCACTATATTTTAAAGTCTCATAATACTACAATAGATAGTTTCAATAGCACAAACATTTAACACTATATTACTAAATACATACATACTCTCACTAGGAAAAATAACCCTATGTAATCGGCAATACTTCTATACTCTCACTCACATGATTCTCCTCGATACTAATCTACACCCTATAATTGCAATATGCATATACCAGCTACTAATACTTTATGCCTGCTTATTTACTAACAAACATTTTACTAACTACAAAGTCAATATCATTCACTGTATCCTTTATTCATACATTATCATGATATGATTGAGATTTGGCACAATAGATAACGGTAAACAAAGCAACGTCTTTCAATGGACAAAGGCTGTGCCCAAGCTGTCATCACGATTCCGAAGATATGTGAGAGACCGGCAAGCAGTCAATCACTCACCCTTTATATGAAGAGGTCAAGTGATAACCCACTGAGGAACTGTTGCACATACCACTCACCGATAACCTACTCTGTTATCTATCGTTTTACATTAGTTCTCATAATTAAGAATTCACGTTTTCCATCCTCTGTCACTGGAAGGTCAATATGCTCTCGATTGGTCTATCCAATTCTGCTTCATACGTCTATTCTACGATTCACAGGTCACAGTAGACCGAAATTTCTCAAGTCCTAGTAGTAATAAAGAGTAAGCGGAGTACTGGTCGACTCCAATAACTAGCAATTCCATTCACTTATGATCGCTCAAATTATTTATGTGTATCGATCTATATTGTGATGATTCACATCTTTATGCACGTTACCATCTCGCGGATCTCATCAATTTCTTGTATGGATGCCCTATGAATGAGCTGATGTTGTACAGCTTTGACGGTCATCCATCATCACCTTAGCATGCTATCTAGTATGTTCCCATATTAGTTTATCTAAATATGAAGTCCCTCGAAGTGACAAAGTTGCAAGCGAAAGCTATCGCGGGATGCCATCCATACGATCTATAGCCTTACGCTGAGTTGAAAAAATAGTGCCATACTTGCAAAACCGATCCTAGAATGCAGTTGCAACGACAAATGTTGAGTCACATTTAGCTTACACGCGAAGGATCGATATTCAACATATTGTCCCACTACACGACAATTACGCGTATTCTTTATTTTCCAAAGCCTTTTCTACTGCCACACTAAGAGCCATAGACGCCAACACCCCCTTATGAGGATCATGATTGTACTACACCCTATGCGTTACACAGATATAGGAATCGAATCGGCAGATTTCAATTCACCGAGACATGCTTTAGGCTCGCTATAATCCACATAAAACTTAATCAGTATTGATGTATATTTTTCATATTATCACCTAGGGCTATTATGGTTTGATAAAGCATTATGCGTGTTGAGACTCAAACAGTCAAATGACATCTCTATTAGAAAGTATGCAGTAGCACAACTTTGTATAAATATACGCACAGTGACGGCACAACGCACCGTGTTCATGCAGTAATGATCGTCACCAGGTCCAGCCCCTCACGCGAAACGCCGCCACTTGGTTTGTGTCAGCCCGTGAAAGCACTGGACCAAATATACCTCCCCGAAACCTCCTCCGTGCTCGCCCGAGGCACCGCGATGTGTATATCGCTCGGCTCTGACCCGCCGAGTGCGTGCGCCGCCAGCGCAAACATCGCTCCCGACGCTAACGCCGCAGTACGCGTCATTATGCGCTGCGTATGACGCATCATCTTGAACCGGGTGAACCTCAACATAAACAATATAGATATGGAGTGCATATGTAAATCTATCAAAGTACTCGATTATCGTTTACAAATTGTGATACTATGAGTCATCTTTCAATTATTTCATATAGCGAGACTACAATGTATGCTACGAAATGTTTATTTAAACAATATTACTTTATGACCATTATACAGCAGTAAGATCAGTAAATCTAATAGAATACGGGTTTATTCACCCTAACACCTAGGGGATTACGTATACATATTACGTCATTGAGAGCGTAGAGGATAGTGCGTCGGTGCGTGTCTTTTATAATTTCTAGTTTCTCTAATCTGTGCTGTTTATCTTGCCTATAATCTATTTCTTGCTTACTCAGTACTTACATCTCTTACACTTTCTGTCACTTTACTGCTTTAAGCATTTCTACTTGTACTCTTAAACTTTCGCTTACTGGTATTTAACTTTTTCTGCCTTTGACTGTATGTGTAGCTGAGATCTCATTATATTATTATTATCATTAGGTTCTATTTTTGTCTCTTTTTCCATGCCTCATATTTATTGTCTTTTTTATATACTCCTCATTTATAATACGATTACTTAATTTATTATATATTACTTTGTACTGTTTTTAAACTTATTTACTTTTTAATTAATTGATAAACATCATAAAACATACATTCGTATATTCAGAAGATATAAATATTTATTGACATTGTAAATAATAATTGTACAAAATTTTATTAAAAATCCTGTATATATGGTATTACAAGTTTTATAGGATAAGTTAAATAATCGTGAGAACTTGATGATTTTTCTGTAATATAAGCAATTTGTTTAGGGTTAAGTAATTAATATGCTTAAGATGATGAAAGCAGGAATATCTCACTACTATTAACATATCATTTTATCATATCTAAACGATGTTATAGAGTACATTTCAAATATTTTACAGATCAGAATTAACATATTGTATAAAATCTTAATCAATCATAATTAATTTAATGAAAATATCATTTTAGAATATATATGAATAGTGATAAATTAGTCGAACATGTAGCATCGCAATTTAAATGGTAAGTAATAGGCAACAGGGTGTGTGTAGTAATGAATAGTTTTATACCTAACGAACTATATTTATTTATTGTCATATATTAAATAAAGAATAGGAAGACAAAATATATGATAAATGAGTATTATTAGGTTATTATTATGTTATGTGAAGTGTGACAATCTGTGTGCACGTAACGAGGTGATGATAGTTTATTGTTTACGATAGGTGAGCAGACTGAGAACAAGATTGTCTCATGTTAATACATTTTAGTGTTTAGGATGGATAATAATAGCAGATATAGATTATAGTTATATATGAGTTAAAAAGGAATCGTGATGATAAGTGTAGATAGACATATTGATTGTGAAATCGGCGTATCCTAGTTATGGTGGTCTTGGTGCATATTAAATCAGTTAAGTAGAGAGATAACATGGTACAAGGAGAACTTCAAGTCCTCTCTCGGTCTCTCCCTCTCTCACACAGTGCCTCCTCTCGCTCCGTACTCTGTTCTTAACATTGTACTAGCTTAGTTATGGGAGACTATGTCTGAATAAGAGGGTTATAGATCTAAAAGTGTTCAATGTTGTCATATAGATCGACGATCGTCAAAGCGTTTAAGGGCGTGGCTATGGTCCTGAGATGAATGAACTATTGGTAATCTATATATATGACGAAGACGGTTACAATAAACTTGTTTTATGTGAGAGTATAATACTGAGCGGAGCGAAAATCAAGGATAAAAAGCCGAATTTGGATGTGTTTCACTGAAAACACGCACTTTTATTCGTATCTCCTTTCCCGCGATCTTCTAGAGTACTAATTCACATAACACGTTGCGATACTGCGATGGATATCGAATTGATGAGAGAAGATATGAGAAGCATTGACGACCCTCACGAAGAGTATGATCCACCACATACTACTCTGTGATGTTGGATGTTAGGACTCTGATTCCTAATAAGAAGAGACTTAGGGTCCTAGGGTAGCACCTATTTGCTGTCAAACTGTTTAAATATAGATATGACACGAATTCGACAAAAGCGGAAAGGTCGGTACCACAGTACAGAATCGATAGGCCGTATATTAAAACGCTTCACTCATTTCTTGTCTATTACTACAAGAGTATGTACCCTGCGACACCATGCTAAGCAATTTATCTAATGATTACAGTATTGGTCTATTAAGGAGTCGTATAAAAAAGGATGTAGGAGGAAGGACTAGATGAAGTGAAAGGTCTCTCGTTGATCTTTAATTATACATTGCCAAAATACCTCACAGTCGAGAGCAGTTCATCCTCACAATGGTAATATCCAGAGACATCTCTAAGGACCGAAAGAGTATTTAGAGATTGTGCTTAATAAGGTGGTAAGACTTTTTATAATTCCAACGCGAACTCATGCACTTCAAATGAGTTTCCACTATTCTCTATTAATTTGAGCTTATGGGTGGGTAATTATTCCTTAAATATGTTAGAAGGATAATATGCGTCAGCTATCAGATCACAATCCTGAGTCGATAATAATAAATAGTCTGGTTAAGCTGTCTTAATAGGAGTATACTTCTTAGTAGATTGCACAAAAGAGGTAAAGGCTTTCATAATTGTTCAAATTTCCAAATGACGGACTCTGTGGTTAGTGAACATTTCATCTTTTCATGACACGATGATAAAGCCTTCTCAATCTCTAGTGCATATGACATAAAGTTCTGGAATACCGCCGATACATGTAGACTACTTGAGTTATTTACTAAGAGCATCGCAAATATAAGCGTATACCATTTGAATTCCGCTGATTATAAATGAATTACTAGTATTCTTATCAGATATTGCCTGTATAATGATTTACTATTTAAATTTGAGATGAGAGAAGAATCAGCCAATGTCTTTAATCGACTCGATACACTATTATTACAATATAGTATTATTCTAACTTTAATCGTTCCTTATTATCGTATAATGATGTATGCAGACTATTGATCTTCTTTGTGAATCTATTATAAATACCATCATGAGTTTATGAGAAGTGAGAGTATGGTATGAGCATCGAGATCTTGTTATTAATATACTACGTACACTAGCTTAGCTCTCGAACAATTCACGCATCGTGAATGCACATAGCATGTTGACAAGTTTCTCCATTTGATCCAAACAATAAGACCGTCACTGATGCCATTCAGATATATCTAGTATAGAAATAGTTGAGCAAGATATATGAATAATATGAATTCTTCCACATTCTGTATCGATCTATTCCAGTATGCAAACCTCGATCGACTCTACGTTCTATTTTCCATTTCAAGGATGTTTCATTATTAAATTTAATCATTTCAACTATTCATAAGTAATATTTTTATTTAGTTATTATTTTCAAGAATTTATCAGATATGTAGGCTTTAATTAAATTATTGAATTGATCTATCTATCTTTTCATAATACGTGAATATATATCCACGTATGAGGCATTAAACAGCCGTGATAGCTTAATTCTATCTCTATTATCAATCTTGTTATTTATTATTAATGATGCATTAATCTCTGAATATACTATATTTTTTAATTATAATATATAGATATTTATAAAATTTTATTTGTATTTATAATTTAATTTTTAGCAACACATATTGTATTTAATATATATGAGTACAGATGACAGAGAACAGTGTACATCATTCATCATAAACTATAGATTCGTTTCCTATAACTTCCAGTATTGTATAGAGTAGTGCGCTGTCAATATATACATTAACCTAACACTAAAATCCTTCATTTTGTCTACAGCAGTGATTCCAAAGTGGTCTATATTCGACCCCCATGAAGATTGTACTAACACATACTAACCTAGATTTCTAACGGGTTCGATTATAATGGCTTGTACTCTATCTCTCAAGAAAGACTTCATTATCTATCCATTCTGTATTTGATATATTAGGAATCATTTTATTCACGCTAATCCTAAATTGCTATCTCTTAATTATATAAGTAAGTTCCTCTACTGCTATCAATGACGAATATGTCCAATCCTGTTTTCAAACTGTTTGTGAGCTATATCTCTTATTTCGATGAAAAAGTGAACGACATCACCACATCGTCATTTGGAAATTGAAAATTCGATTCTCTTGAATACTACAGCAAAGTACCCTATTAGAGAGTTTAACAAGATATTATTTCACTCAAGATTAATCTGTAAGTCTTATCAATATCGTCCTACATTGTGAACGCGTAATAATTTTACTACAGAAACAATATAATAGTGTAAATTGTTATGGAACATGAAAGTCCAACTCGCGGAATTATAAAAAAGTCTCACCCATTAGATTCACACCCTTTCGGCTCTTAGAGTATAGTATTCATGTGCAATGATTAACTTGCCTCACGGACTGTGATTATATGATGAAATGTTTATTCATCAAAGAGATCCATAAGTACTCTCTTATACTCCGACCTTTTTACGACTTAATATCGCTAATTCATTATCTTGTAAAGATGTATCATGTAATGATAGCGGTACAGGTTTAAATCTTGAAGAATAGCGCACATAATGAAAGGATGTTATTCTATTAGTCTTATAGCTATTGCATTCTAAGGAAACTCCGACCTTTCAGCCGCTACACGCCCCATTGTGAGCGTAACTGAAACAATCTGTTAACGAGTACACCCATATAGCTAAAGTCTATCTATCTTTTCGGGATCCTTGCCTATAAACGAATAAATATTTCCTTTATATCATTCTCTTGGGTATCAACGCATAGTACGATGTGTTCTATTAGATTTACATACGTAAGTTAAACTAGGCACACGTTATTATCTTGTGGATATTGCGTTATAAGAGGAAATAATACTTTTTGATTAATAATAATGAATTATTAATTTATTGTCTTCTCTCCTTCTATTTAGGCCCAAAAATAATGTAGGTAATAATTGTTGATGTCTATTCCTCTTCTTGTGATATATACTTGTAAGGCGATATAAAACACCCTGTTCGCAAAGCTCCTGAGAAGTAAGAATAATACCTGTATTCTTCATTATCCTACTAAATACATTTGCCTCGTACATCCAATATTCATTCCCCTACCGACACGACTAATCAGTTCTGCAGCTCGTATTCATAGAATTCTATAAGAGATAAACCCATTCCCGTTGAGTCCTCTAGATGCATTCAGTACGAAGTTATCTTGACAGACGCATACGTAAATTTATAAACTTCGGATATAATCATCGCATCAGTGATCTTTCTATCCAATTTTTTAAAACGATCTAAGATTCAAACGCTGTATATAGTAACGCTATAGTATGTTAAGCCCATGATTCACAACCCACCGTTCATTATATGCCATTTTCCATAGTGTGTGTCTCTGATGTAAAAGTATATATATATATTGGTAATTATGACTAAATTATTTTAAATTATAAGAGTATTCTTTAAAAACTCTTTAATGTAGCGAAAGTGCAAAAATGTGTAGCTAAGTACCTCTCAAAAGGGAATTTTAATCAGATATAGAGTGGTGCTTTATTAAGAGTATAGATAAAATGCTTTTCAAGACTAGATCAACCTTTGTCTTGATTGGTTAAGACGCTGAGAACGGATATCAAGTAGAGTTCATTATTGTTTATATTAAATAGAGTATTATATAAGTTAATATATCTACTTCGTCGTATTTAACAATTTAATATATATAAATAGATATATTATACTAAGTCAACCGTACTTCTATTATACTCAGATTATATATATATTATATTGAGTATATATATAGAATTCTGGAATTATAAATATAAAACTAATTAGATATATATATAATCAAAAAGTAAGGTTTAATAACAAATATAATATAAATATAAATATAAATAAATAGAAATGAAATCGCTTATATGATTATTACAGATGAAAATAGTCATAAGTTGTAAATACGAGATACGAGCAGAATAGTTCAAAGCAAGTATAAGAGCTATCGGCAGTTTATGGTCATGCGTAATGCACGATAAGATAAAGCAGTTTAACAGCCAGATAGTTATAAAGCAGTTAAAACAATGATGAGTTTAAATGCACAGTATAACATATGATAAAACATAAAGCTATATTCACTAATCATCCCCCTAAGGTTGTTAGTAATAACACACTCTATTGATATTACCAGATAATTACTTAGTACTTAAGGGATTGACCTAAAGTATTATATGTTATTTAATAAAATTACTTTACAATTGTTAAGTATGAAATATGATAATGACTCATTATTATCATTTGAAAAAAGAGATAATCTTGCATAGTTATATTTACATTGATATCATTATATTTATATGTATCGCACGTTAAAATATATTATATGCGTCTCTAGAGCATATGCTCAGCTGGAGGCGGTGATACGCGGGTAAATATTTAAGCGAGTCATAGCTGTTTCATACAAGACACAGCGAGCTTATTCGCTCACGCAAAATAAATCGCCGTGTCAAGCGAGCGGCCACGCTGCCCTGATCGTTTCGCAATATGCGCAATACCGAGAGAGAGCGCAAGCGATCCTACTCGCAAGCGTTTCGCGCTGACTACGGGGAGCTAACAACCAGCGGACGCTGACTCATAGAGAAATCCTTTCACCTACCATGCCTCTATGAATAGTAGTGCATTCATGTTATATGATATATATATTATTATACACCATAAGCTATAAGCGAGCTGTTAGGAAATAGAAATCACCTAAACTAAATGATGTTAGAAATATACAATCTTGAGCAAACATACTGTATATTATACACCATCGATTTCCTCATTACCTTAATTACATAGTGCGACTTAGACACTACTCATATTAGGTGTCTAGGCTCAAGGATTAGAAGGCTAGAAAAGGCTGAAAAATTATGTAGCTACTCATTGCATATGTGTTAACATCACTAACTTAAGGTCACTCATGTATGAACACTTCATTTGCAACCTCAATGACACTCACATATGGCCACCAATTATGGACTCACATCGTTGTCAACTCTACACTTGATCTCTTCACTAGGATAACTCACATTACTAACTATAGATAAAATTTACTGCATAGATACATATAGATACATCCACTTAGATACTCAATCTTAAGGTGATTGCAGAGTACCCAACAATAAGCCTGTAACCATATAATAATATAACAGGAGCTAACCATCACATAATTTGAATGAACCTCGCTTACTAAAAGATGACACTTATCATAATCAAATATAGAGTTGTACCAATACAATTTAAATGGCCGCTAAGTTCAATAATATAATAATTTAAGCATCCCAAATTCATAATAGGATAGGTTTTAATGAGAGTAGACACCATGTGCTAAGCCATAGTAGTGAACAGCTTAAATTATATATAATATATACTACTATAGTTTAATATATGTATTAATCAATGAACAATAACATATATGAGATATTCAAATAAAAGGTTAATAATCAACTCCACATTAAATAATATAATCTAATAAATAATTCATATATAAATTATATTCTAAGTTTGGGTTAAAATCAAAGGATATAGAAACATTAAATGAAATATCATCTTTTGACAAAATAATGTTAAAATAAAATAATAATAAATTATAACTACATATTATATATATAAATAAATAAATAATAAATTTAAAGTTACTATTAATAAATCAGCTAATAAAAACTATGATAATATTAAATAAATAAGATAATATTGAAGCTCTAATGGATACATTTAATTTATGATATATATAGTTATATAGAGTTATGTAAGAATTAGTAGATAATAATATTAAGTGTATATATGGTATATGACCGCTTATTAAATAAAACGCAGACACACAAAGTCATATAAGAATATATAATTAAATTATGAGCGCGGTTGTACACTTTGGGAATTAATTACTAGTTTGTATAAGAGGAGTGCTCAGAGTTTCATTACAAGTATTCTCTAGTGGTTAGAATTAATCTCGCCATGTTGTAAAAGGCTGTGTCCTCTGGCGTCAAGGATTACACATTGTTACAATTACTAGCGTTGAGGTGCTGCAGGTGCACTGATGCATTGAGCATAATGTAGCTAGCTAATATATATTATATAGATATGACAGTGAGTGTGCATGTCCACTTGGGAGTCCTCTATCATCGCGCAGCATCTAGTGTGCTGCGAGCTGTCTGAGCACAAAGATTTAGCGACCGTGAGGAGAGAGCACAACCGAACATAACCACATGCCCAGACCTTCCGAAACCAGGATTGGGTATTTCATGCATAGCTCGCGACACTAGCTGTCTCTGATGCTCAGTACAGTGGGCGATTAAGTAAATCTGTGTGGGAGTGTAAATAGTAAATATGTGGGAGTTAATTAAATACGTCCGTGTGCAGTGTAGTAAATACTTCTGAGTGTAAGAAACATCGATGTGCTGCATACTAGTGGTAAATTCTACGTGTGTGTCGAGATAGCTAGATGCGTAGTGTGTCTGTGTCGTGTGTCGATGTGAGTGTGTGTCGTCGCGGCTCTAGTGTTGTGAATGTCCGTAGAAGTAAATCTCTGTTAGTAGACTCTTTAGACTTATGAGTTATAGTGTGTCTTACAATTCGTCAGCAGCATCTTAATATAGAGGACGAACCTCTAGTGCCCAGATTTTTTTGTCGACTACGCACGCCACCGCATACCCAAGTGTGCATTAGGTGATGCGCATTGCTCGTGCGGTTGTGTGTGTATGCTAGTGGATGTGTAATCTATTTAAGATACCATGTTAAAGAAAGTCAATTAAATAAATTAAAATATTTCATTATGTAGTATGATATCTTGTTCGCAATTTTTTTATTTAGTATGCTTAAATAATAGTCTTTATTTAATTCTTGTCTTACTGCAAGAGTCTTGAGATCTATAGTGTCTTCAATGTAATCTCTTATTCATTGTTAGTTTAGTATAGTGAGTGATCGTTTTTGAGTGGTTGGATGTTAATTTGTTTTGTTGTGTACATATAATTTTGTGCTCGAAAGATTAGTTCTTATAGAACTTCTCTGCTTCATACAAGAGTCTCTTGTTCTTAATGATTTCTAAGGCAATGACTATATGAGACTTATCTGCGTGTTAAAAACTTGGGCAGGTTAAGAGATATTATATAACTTTCAAAGTTCAAAATGAGTTATATTATAAAATATTACGATGCACATCATATCATATTCACCTAATCAACCCATTCCGTTAATTTAACCACAATATATATATATTGCACCCCATATTATATTACTCCCAATTTATCCACATATTATACCTCTCATATAATTCAGTTCATATGTAGTACTTAGACTTTTCATTTTAAATTTCATAATAAGCAAAAATTACCAGTCACACACTGCATAGTACTTATATATTGCAATGCTCATAATTACCTAATTAACAATAAGTATATTTTATTAATATTATGTTGTTCTATTCATAGGTTAGCAGTCATCAACTGTATACTGTTAAATTACACTATAGTACACATCCACATTATACACTAACTCCCAAATGATTACCTCTCTCATGCGTTCTACTATTAACTCTGAGATTGTAAAAACATAAAATTAACTTGTCAAGTGACATAGTAAGAATGATGAATATTTTCCACTAAGTATCAGAATTATATCATCGATATCAGAGTGATTATTGTCATTTAATTCTAAGAGTAATTTTAAGTGTAAATATATTATCTGATATTTTAGTAGACATGTAATCTGATAATTAAATATATATATATATATTATATATATTCAAACTTTTATATATTGTTATGGTAGTGATTTAATATATATATATATAGCGGATAGGTTATATTAGGCTGAGGCGTTATAGAGATTAATATAATCGATATTAGATCTGATTAAGCTATATAAAGAGTTAGAGATATATATATATATTCATGCAAAGAGAAGAATAGAGTAAGAAAGAGAGAATGAGAGTGAGGTTATTAATTAGTGGATAGTTATATTATTTGAACTATGGTTAGGAATTATTAGCTATATGGAAGTACTCACTCATAAATGGAAACGGTATAGAGAACCATGATTCATTCTATGTAGAATACTCTATGTGAAAAGTAACTTAAAATGTCGTCAAGCGAAAAAGATGTTAGTCCCCACAGAAGAAAGTCAATAACTCTTTACCTTGGTGAAGTTATAAAATCATATCAATAACACTATTAAGCATTGATATACCAGTGGTTAGGTATATATACCTGCTTTTCTTTAAAACTCCATGCTAAACAAATAGAGTTTTTAGGTGTGATCTTGAGTAAATAAGAAATTTAATAATGAATAATTAAATTTATATATAATAAAATTAATAATAATAATAATTAAATTAACAATGAATATAGTAATATATATCATTAATATTATATATAATAATAATGATAATAAAATAATAATGTAGTTACTAATATATATATATAGTAATAATAATATATATATAATATTAAATAATAATAATAATAATTATAATAATAATCAATAAATAATAATAATTAAATAATAATAAATAATTAATAACTATATAATAAATAATATTAAATTAAATAATAAATATTTAATGAAAAAAATAATAATTAATATATTTTTTAAAATTTAAAATAATCAAAACTTGGACTCCTAAAAATTAGGAAAATTATAATAGAATAATAAAATTATGATTTCTAATATATTTCTAAACAATTAATTACCAAATTTTAACACGCGTAAAATTATATATATTATAAGTCTTCTCCCACTGTCGTCTCTAACGAGTGACAATTTTTTAAAAATTTGAAAAAACTGTGAATTTAATCTTATCTATATTTAAAATAATTGCTTTTTATAAAAGCTAATAATAAAACTCATTAGATAAATATAATTGTCTATAAATGTTTATCATAAGGGGGTTAGGTATATTTTAGCTCAAGATATAGGTTAGTAAATACTACCTAATCTGAGTAACTACGGACTACCTCACATATGAATTATTCCATGATCATCTTATATAGGGCTAAGCAAATTAATTAAAATATATCAAATAATTATAATTTAAAATTATTCTTTATATATATTTCAAATAATGTTATATATAATATAATATGATTATATTATATAGTATATAATATAATATAATATTAATATATAACTATATATGATATTATATATTAATTTACTATATTATTATATATAGATATATTAGATATATATATATATGATATATATTTACGTGAGTGTGTAATTATGAATGATTAGTATTATGATAACAGTACTTATATATGTATAATGATGAGTGAGTATATATAAAATATAGTTAAATAAAATATTACCGATATATCATAAGGATTTGGCTAAGAGTAGCAGTATATACATAATTATCCCTTTATTATAAGAGTAATGAGTAAGGGAGATAAGGTTGAAACTGTTAGGAATGTATATAGTGGGGAATTACTGAGTTATTATGAGTGTTATTTATTTATAATGTATATATATAGTAGGTAAAGTATAATGCTCTAATATATATTTTTATGAGTTATATCGGATACATGAGTTAGCTGTCGAATGATGACTATTTATAACATGAGATACTTGAATTATGAGTTGAGTATATATATAACTAAGTAAAACCATAGGTAGTCGATATATAGGAGTGGTAGATTATAATGCGATGTGTATTACTAAGCATTCATTTACTCACATGAAACAAACTGATATTGAAGAATAATAATAATAGAGCTGAGAATAAATGAGAATGATATATATATATATATAGTACCTGCATTATTATGGTATATAATTATGCAACTTAAACTAAGCATCAGTATTTATATATAGGTAAGCTATTTACTATATTTTGATTATATGTATATTATATATTGGTGTTGTATAGTGGTTTATGGCTTTCTTAGAATGGATTTACAAAAGTATTATATGTATAAGTAAAAATTAATGCAAAGCGTGTTTGTAAGATTAATTATTAAATTATGTGATGTCGAATAGTATTGGATGTTTAAACTAATTGATATTAGTCGCGTAAGTAGTATTAAATAACAGGATAGTGTTATGTCTACCTTTAGGTGTATTCAATTATGTTATATATAATGGATGCGTGAGGTTTAATGAAAGAAATATGTAAGTGTGAGTATTATTATATATATATTATATTATATATAAATTATATATATTATATTATATATATATATATAGGTGGACTAATGAGAAATTGTAGTTTAATAACTAATATGGAGATCAGCGATAAGATGATTAAGTGGTTTTCCATACTATCCTATTATAGCGGTATATATGATTTATAAGTTGGTGTGAGTAGCCGTGTGAATACCTGAACGAAAGTGAAAGCTTAGAGCAACTGTAATTCCATGGCGTGTGTCAAGCCGAACAGGAGAGTGTTTCTTTGAAACGATAACGATAGATAGAGTGATAGGCTATTCATGTCGGGTATAGGGCGCTGGGCAGCTGGTTTCGATCCCTAGTCGAATCCTAGGTCAGAAATTAACCTAGAGAAGTTCCCGACCTCTCCTAGTAATAGGTCTATTACAGTCTCCCTCCATTAAGTGGTGTGTGTGAACATAAGTTTTAAGATTTAGTTATATGGTAGTGGGCACTGTAACAAGTGTCTGAGTTTAAAAGTTTAGGATTATATTAATTGGATGAAAAGGGACACTGAGCAAGATGCTCTCAATATTGAAGTGAGTTAATTATTAGGAGGTAAATCGTGAATATAGCAGGAAGGTGGCTACTCGTTGCAATAGTAAATCTATTGTGATTAGTAAAGGACTTCTTGAGTTGCACGCGTATATGTAGGGTTACTACTACTGTAACGTCAGGTATGTTATTGTTTACTACTGTTAGTATTAATGTTAATAGTTAGTTGATAGACTAATATGAGTTCTTTTGGTAATAAAAGGGTATTATATAGAATTACTAAAACTTTCTGAATTTTTGGTTATTAACAGTAGACTAAATCATCTTATATTAGTGAGGTGAGTATATATAATATAAATATATATATCGTGTTTGGTTTAAAGAATAATTTAATATATAAATATAGTGAGAGAAAATTAAATATTATATTAATTAGGATGTAGAACGGAGAAATGGATGAGATTGTTAGTCAGAATATAAGCCGTATAGTACTAATTGAGTTCGTTGTTCTGCAGTGAAGGTGTAGTTATTTGAGAGTGTGTAGTTGTGAGGCTCATGATATGTGATGCTAAGACGAGATAGAGATGGTATGATTGTAAGTGACTGAGTAATAAAAGAAGTTACACTTAGTATTACGCGCGCGTGACAAAAAGACCGGAAGAGGAATTCAGACGATGGAGAAGTAGGAAGGTTGGAGTAAGACTATTAGCAATAGGACACACAGTTTTCAAGCGAAGTTGTGTAAGTTGAAACTACCTTCAGATATGGAGATGGAGAGAGAATAATAAGACATCACCTATAAAGAGAGAGATAGAGGAGGACAGGTGAGGTGAGAGTGATGAAGTAGAAATATGGATTGAATGAAGAGATGCCTCAGGAAGACAGATTCGAGACCTCTTAGATGTTTCTTTGTAAGAGAGAGAGAGAATGCTTCTCTTTTTGAGTATAATTAGATCATTAGTTATACAATCAGAGAAGATAATGGTTTATTTAGTAAGAGAGGAGAGAATACCTTTTTAGTGACCGGAGGCAATAGAAGTGAATGTGTATCCATCAGGAAATACCACTAGAGAAAACCCTAGAACGATGAAAAGACCATATTATGATTATGGAGAGAATTATGATATTATTATTGAATTTATGCATGATATTATGTAGAGATTATTGATTATGTAAGATTATGATATTATGAATTATATGAATTATGTAATATATATGTAATTATTTATGATATTATTATTAGTAAATTGATATTGTGTTATGAGATGATATTATTATTATTATAATTATTATTATTTTATGATATTTTTGGATTTTGATTAGGTGTATGTATGTATATTGAGTAACTCTCGTGATATAAATTAATTTTTCTAATATTTTCTCATAATAGATTAAATATAGAAATAAATTTTTGCCTAACCTCCATTTTTCACTATTATTAAATTTTTTTTATTTTATTTTATTTTATTATTTTTTTTTTATAAACGATCCATCCAATGAGTAAGATTGTACTATACAATTAAATATTCGATCATCTCAATTTTATGTCGACTATTATATTTCCCAAACCAAATATATACACCAAATTATATTAAAACAAAGATGAAGTGCGAGAAAAAAACCAAATTCCTTTCGGAGTCAAATTATCTCCCATAATTTTCATAAAATTTCCACCATAAACAAATAAAAAAAAAGAAAAAAAAATCAAAAATAAAGAACAAAACAATTAAAAAAATTAAAAAAAAAAATAAAACTAAAAAAAATAAAAATTTTAAATTCTCACATTTAGACGTTCGGAGGAAAATCAAGAAAATTAGATGAATTTCATTATTTTTTTGTTATTAAAGTCTCGTTTTTTGTTTTCCCACAAAATAATTGGTTTTTATGCAATCCATTTCTAATAAATATACAATATAATTATGAACTTCTACGACATCAATACCCAATATACATTTAAATGACAATATCAAATACATTACATACATACTAATTAAATATAATATTAATCAATACATATATTATATAATACATACAGATATTTATATATAATATAATATATATATTATTTTATATATATATATATATATTAAAATATAGAATAATAAATATAATAGAAATAGGGAACTCAATTGGCATACTAATAATATTTAACAATTTTGCAAACCAATTAAATAACATAGTATACCTATACTATATGTGTATATATGATTAATTTTGGCGTATATTGAGTGTTTAGTTCATAATTCTGATTATTGAATAGGGAGTTTTGATGAGAATTGTAATTCTCAAACACTCTAGCAGAGAGATTTGGCAGTGTGTATTAAAGGAGGGGTTTGAAAGTTTAAAACTATAGATATAAGTGAGAGGATCAGACACAGCTTGTCATAAATAGATTATAGGTTTATATAATATTGTATAAAGTTTGGCATAGCAAGTACAGCACCAATCATTATCACCTAACCCTTATCATCATCATCATCATCAGTTCATCACCAATTATTAATTATCGTCATCATCATCATCATCATCATCATCGTCTGTATGTTTACAATCGATCTATACATGTCATTTCGAATCAATCAGTCATTCATCATCCTATCATCATTCTATCATCGTAGTTACAGTACACAATCATACGTTAATCAATCAGAAGCATTATTATCATTCAGTGCTTCTGGTTTAACGTTATAATTAATAACCTTAAGATTTTATAGATATCATTCAATCCCTGCGTCTGGTTGAGAATCAATTCAATCTGAGGAACGGAGCAG
This sequence comes from Trachelipus rathkii, assembly GCA_015478945.1. NCBI lineage: Eukaryota > Metazoa > Arthropoda > Malacostraca > Isopoda > Trachelipodidae > Trachelipus > Trachelipus rathkii. Next base: position 2,374 of record JABUQX010056158.1, on the reverse strand, counting down.
CTGAACATTTCAGAGTGTAGAGCAGGGAAAGTTGTGAATGGCTTATAGAGGCAAGCGAGGTCATGCTCTAGCGAGCTGAGCCAAAGCCTCAAATCATGTCTGGCGGAACAATGCTAGCAGGGGGCTAAGTCTTGCAGTGCCATCGAGCCTTAGGGTCTTACTAAGGCTTGAAGGAGCAGCTGTTCGTGTTACCATGTCGTTTATGCTAAGCCAAACCGACGTGAATACTCATAGTGGCAGCAGAGTAAGAGTGTGCGTTTAAATCATGCAGCAGGCGATTAAAACCTGAATATAAGTACGTTGCAGATGGTTGTCATGTGGAACAATCATTACGATCATTTTACGATTGTCCTGGTTAAGGCATCTATCTTACAAACGATCTATTCATGTGTCGATCATCATTCATATCAGTGGACTCGAGTTATTTACCCTGGGGAAATCATCACCCACCCGGTCTGTAATTTTCTTAGTGTGCAAGACAATAAGAATGCTTTCATTAGTCGAACAATACTGCGGACTCTCTCTCCGTGTATTTAGTGTAACTTATGTTCTGGATTTTTACATTCTTTGTGTTTCAATTTAAAATTAGTTCTCTCCTGCGAACCAGAGTGTTATATGTCTATTGTCTGCGCTCACTCAATTTGCGAGAGTATGAGAGAAAGTTAGCGATGAGTTTGATTGAGCAGTCATTCCATTCTGTCAATAGAGTTTCTAATCTTTATTGTTTTTGTTTACTTAATTATATGTTACTGCGAAGCGATCTGGGCATAACCTTATTAGTTTTAACTCTTGTACTAATGGGGAATCAATATGTTCTGGTATATTTGTTGGTTGGGTCTGAGTGGCGTTATTTTCTCATCATCTCGCCCATTTTCCTGTCCTCAAATGTTATTCCAAAGCATAATTTTACCATATTCTCTATGTTAATCTAAGTGGTGTTATATGTGCCTGTTAGGTCTCCACCTTGGGTCCTACTTAGATGGTATCTATTTAGGGTTTTACGTATTATACTTTACGTAATTCTATTATATGACGTTGACATACCATGCCAATGTGAGGGGGTAACACCTTGACACACATAACTTCAAGCAACTTCCTCATTCTCAACCGATGAAATATTAGAACTACTAGAAGATGGGATGAGTTCAATATTTTTTTCGAGAACTTCGATCTCAGATTCCGATTCATAACTTAACGTGTCCAGAGCTTTTTAATAAGGGGTCAAGTATAATCTTGCCTGGCGCTGTCTCTCTCTTTATTTCTGTTCTGTGTAACTTATCATTTATTTTGAACTATCTACTAACATTATTTCTCTAAGTTTATACCATGTATATGAATTCATAAACCCGCATACTCCTAGGATGGAAAGTATTGATTGAAGGATGAGTTATTGTTGAGATGTGAATATGGAGTGATTATGGTTATTGTTGAGAGATAAACATATGTGTGATGATGATGATGATGCACTATTTGTGTATGATGAGATATAGTATATCTCGGATCTTTTGTTTGATTTGATAGTGTTCAACTGATGTTATGGAGACAGTATTCATTCTTAGCTCTGTCTGATATAGGCGTTATTTCATAATAGGTCTCGATGACACCTACTCCATATCTATTAGATCCTCTTCCACTCCTGATGTGAAAAATTCACTACAATCATAAGAATAATCTCACAATTAATTTGGTACATTTTTCCCATTTACGGTGTTGCATTACATTCACTCATCATATACTAAATGAAACAAAAATTCTACAAACACTTACTGTGTAATCGAACGTTATAATAATAGGTCTATATTTATTGATTTATTAGTATTTTAAATCAACTGCATAGTATAATAATATGTTATAGTCTATAAAATTTATATGTATAGACAGGAAAATATACATGCTGAAGAGAATTGTTGATATTATATACTTTATAGGCCCATGCGGGTCAACGAAAATTATATATATATTATATCTTCGTGCTATATAGGTATATATATATATATACGATATCGTAGTGTATTAAGTAACGTATGGTATGATTAAATTGTGCTTATTCACCTTATCTAGCAATTATTGTGTCTACTTTTAGGTTTTTATTACCTGGATACTGAGTAATACTCATATTAATCTGTATATAAGTAATAATTCTTTATATTATGTATTTTAAAGATAATATATATTTTTTAATAATTTTATATCATTTTTAAATATATATTACTATATATTAATATCATATATATAGATATATAATAATATATATTAATATATATATATTTATTAATATATATTATAATATATATATGTATATATATATATATATATATTTATATATATATAATATATAATATATAATTAATATTATATTATATATATATATAGA